>ML793657.1:113032-143434 GCA_009831015.1 Picea engelmannii | reverse complement strand
TTTCAAGCATTTTTGAGAGAAATTCTTGATTAAATATTAGAAAATAATATATTTTACTTCATATATGGAAAGTGGATTGTTTTTGTGACATGTGTAGGTTCCAAGGAAGCTTCCAAGACACCTTTATGTGGCACTCTATGTTCGAATTCGAATATGAGGAGATCATGGAGAGATTATTGAGAAGATCATGGAGGATATCATGGAGGAGATCATGGACCTCATGGAGAATATCATGGAGGATAGGGTTATGTGTCTAGATGGATGAGAGATATATGGAACTAAAGAGAGATTAGTGGATCACATTTATGAGTTTGTTATCATAGCTCTTGTATAAATAGGAGTGTTACCTCCTTCATTTAAAATCCTGAAGTTTGTAATCCTAGAATTAGAAAGAGTTATAATCTTAGAGTTGGTTTGTAATGGAAATTTTGAAATAAAGAATCATACTTCGATTTTTCTTCTACATCCGAGTCTCCTTTGAAGCAGTGTGCTTGTGGAGTTATGGAGGGCCCCCATGGCCTCACTTTCATGATGATTTACTTATTTTAGGTATAGCTTAATTTATGTTTTTGTTTGATTTCAAGTATGATTGATTTGAATGAGACTTTGTGAGTTGAGTCCTTGTAAGGGGACTAGAATCTCAGGAAAATATAAGCACTATGTTTTTAGTAGGTAGATTTGTTTAAATTGCAGAGGTGTTTAAGTGAGAAGGAACCAAAGTACAATCTCTTGTAAAAGAGTATTGGCTCCTGCTACATCAAACCCTCGTGAGAAGGAACCAAAGTACAATCTCTTGTAAAAGGTCCTGGGTTGACATTAAATGAACTCCGATTGACATCATCAATTAGAACTAAACACATAATTATAGGAGACTTCTTGTTTAGGAGATTTTTTGATGGTATGTTACTTCGATGTGTGAAAAATGAGGAAGCACAAAAATTGTTACAAGAGGCTCATGGTTCTTCAAATTCTGTTACTGATGTAGGAGGTAACTTTTCTACTAAAACTATTTCTTTTAAGATTATCAGGAAAGGGTACTATCCGCCTTCAATATTTCGTGATTCTTGTATTTTTTAAAGATCTTGTGACAAGTGCCAGAAGTTTGCTGGGAAAGAATGTCTTTCTTCTATGCCTTTAAAACCTGTCCTCCCTGAATTTCCTTTTTCAAAATTGGGTTTGGACTTTATTGGTCCTATTAATCCTCCATCTTCAGTAGGGCACGTTTTTATCTTGAAATCCACAAACTATTTTATGAAATGGATTGAAGTTGTCCCACTTAAGCATTTGCAGGATGAGGAGGTGATTTTTTTCCTTGAGACTAATTTTTTTCCAGATTTGTTCTTCCTTTGGAAATTATTGCAGACAATGGTCCCGCTTTTATTTTTGCTAAGTTGACCCAATTTTTAGCTAAATTGGGGGTTAAACATTTTACCTCATCAGCTTATTATCCCCAAGGAAATGAGCAAGCCGAGTCTACCAACAAGAATATGGTTAGAATTATCAAGAGGCTCATTGAAGATAAGCCTCGTCAATGGCACACTCTCCTCACTTATGCCTTTTGGGCAGATCGCACTACCACCAAGGTGAGCACTGGTTGCACTCATTTCCAACTTGTTTATGGTCAAGAATCCATTCTGCCTACTGAGCTGGAACTTTCTTCTCTAAGGTTAATGCTACAGGTTGAAGAATTAAATTCTTCCGATGTCTCTCAAATAATTAATACACTTTTGGATTTAGAGGAGCAAAGGACATTTGCCTTGGATAATATAAAGAGAATACAACAAACTATTAAAATATATTTTAATAAAAGTGTCAAGGTTGTCAAATTTAAGGTTAATGAGATGGTATTGTTGTGGGATTCAACTCATGTTGATAGAGGAAAGCATTCAAAGTTATCAAAGTTATGGTTGGGTCCTTTTAAGATCGCTTTTGTCCTGGGCACAAATTCAAATATCCTAAAGGACTTGCAAGAGCGATTGTTTTCCTATAGCACCAACGGTTCCCACTTAAAACACTATGTGGAACCAACTTCAAAGTTTAAATGTTGTATGGAATTTTTGTTGTATTATAGTTTGTTTTATTTTCTTTGATTTTACATTTATGTTATTCATTTCAGTTGTTTCATTTATGCTATTTTTGTTCGTTCTATTTTGTTTATTTTATTTGACTTCATTCCTTGTCAAAATAAAATGTTGGATCAATTTTTCCACAACGACGTTATTCTGCAAAGTATTGTTAATCAATAACAATCAGGTTACACAAATGTCATGATGTTTCCCCTTGAAAGCAGCATTGAAATTGTTATCTGCTTCAACTGTTGTTATATAAGATAGTTGGTTTTATCCCTTTTCTTCTTTCCTTTTCTTCCATCCACTCCAAGATTCAAAAGAGCATACCATAAGATTTTTATCCTTGAAGTCAAGAATGATTTTACTATGATTAATCGAATGATTATACTTACAGGGATAAACACCCTAATGCTTAACACTTTCCATGAGTTATTCCCAAAATCCCAGTCATTTTTCCCTTAAAACCGCTCACTTCCCCCTGTTGCATAATCATTCTGATGTATATTTTCTTGATCTAATGTTTACATGGTCTATGAAACCAAACATTCTAAGTTCTTAATCTACTAGAAATAGATTTCCCTACGAAGTCATCAGTTTGTTGACGTTTAAAATCGCAAAAATGAATTATGCTCGCAAATGATTGATAAGCTCTATTATTTATTTATGATAATAATAATTAACTAATAGGTGGGACCCCCTTGTAGACTAGAGGTGAAAATATAGACGTGTTATTCTTATATTTTTCTCTTGTTATGATGTTACCTACATAGTCCTATACAATTGATGATGCAGTCTTGGTTTCATTTGATATGACAACATGGTTGGTTGATGCATTGTTGCTATATGTTGCTAATGATTCACTCGTAATACAAGGCAGTGTTATGGATATGAGGATTATGTTATGTTACAGGTGTTATGATATGCTATAACATTGATTAAACAAAATCTTATACATGATTTAGGCAAAGAGATAATATGATTATATGGGAGTTTGATCAAAACAAAAGGAAAAACTATGGATAAGTCCTAAATCTATGGAAAAAGGATTACATATAAACCTTGAATGTATATATAATTGTTACAAAGTGATGGAATTGGATGTTATACTATGTGCTTGGTTAAAGGTTGATATGGGAAGCACATATAGTAATGTTAGCATATGGTTATTATTTTGATATGTTTCGAGTGGTGCACTATGCAATGGATATGGCATTGAATATTTACAATTGATATGGCATTTAATTTATGCAATGGTTATTGTATTGGACTTAATGGTTCATGTTGTTTTAATGGTTGTCTAGTACGTAGAATTGAATAGGGCCAGGTGAGGAAGTGACGTGAATTTATTGCACGTCACTCCAAACCACCCTTGAGCTTGTCACCCTAGCCATAGTTGCATTTTAATCTGTTGGTTGTGGAAGCTCCACGATTTTGGGTTTTGGAAGGGGAAAAATCAAACCAACTCTTCATTGAAGCGATTTTTCACAGGATGAGCTTCTTCAATAGAGGCAGTCATGGCAAAAACAATAGGGGAAGAGGTAACTGGAACATAGGGCCTAGAAGGACCAAATTTGTAATGCATTTCGATGTCGATCCTCCGGAGTTGAACCAACTTTTTCAAGATGGGTTTTTCAATTGGATTGGGCAAGGTATAGTTCATCCTAGACAAAAGAGGCCTCCCTTCTAGCCCCAAAATGTTCCTAGTATCCATTTGCCTCCCCGTGTATCTTTGCAACCTGAAGTTCCCGAGAATGATGGATGGTAGGACATTGTTCACCCAACAGTCTCCCACAATCGTGGTTGTCCAAACCTGTCATTACCTCCTCCCCCTCTACCTGTAAACCCAAATGCTCAAATTTCCCCTGCACACTCACCTATACAGTCCTCCAATGCGAGAAAACGACTCAAAACCGAGGCTTACCATGTGCATGACAAAGGTAAATTTGTTGTTTCTCGCTCCTCTCCTTCAAGTGAATCAACCAAGTCAGTGTCCTCCTGTATGCACTTGAGGGACGACTGCTCCCATGCCATTAGTGAGATCAAGCCTCAAGGTTCCACCCAACCTAAGACTATTTCTGGGAAGTTCAAAGGGGACAACAACGACAAAGGAAGAATTGCCTCTCAAAGTGGAAAATATGGATTTTGATTTATTTGTTTATAGTTGATTTATTGAGGACAGTGAACTGCGGAAAGTTTTGGACAACAAACTATTTTTTGGGATATTGTGGATATTTACATGTTTTGGATATAATTTGAAATATTTTTGATATTTAAATTTCAAATTGTGGAAATAAATATGGGAGCCACAAGGAGGCATGTGTTTAATTGGTTGTCTAATTATGTTTATTTTGTTAAGAAATAAAAGGGAGTCACAAGGGGTCCCACCTACTTAGTTATTGTTTAATAAAAAAACCCTTAATTATTATTATTATTATTGCTTCACCTAAACTAAAATTAGTTAAGTTTTATTTAACTTAACTAAATGAGGTAGTTGAACTACTTCAACTAATTTGGAATGCATAAAAGCCACATGAGAAGGAAGAAAAAAAGGAGAATAGAAGGAGAAAACATACTAAGGTTTTCTCTGAAGTTTTATTGAGATAGTTCAATTTTCATTCATTCTTCAATTTATTAAAGGCGTAATTCTCTTTCTGACAGTAGGGTCCTATTGTAGACAAAAAGGTTCAAAGTTGAACCATATCATTCAAATGCTTGTTTTTAGAGGTGTTGATCTATCTTTGATAGTCTTTGTATACTTGTATGTTTATGAATTGAGTTTCATGACTGATAAAGGATATTGTGTAGAGTCAAGTAGGCAACACTCTGTGGTAAGTTGATCCAGATTTTAAAGTTTAGTTTTTACTTCTTGTCACGGTCCTTTTGTATGGTTTTCATCGGGTATATCTAAGTTTGACCTTGGTCCATGCCCCCACATGGATTATTGTAAGAGAAGGATACTTTTGATTTCTTGGAATGAAATAAAGCAATTTCTATTTTGTCTCATTTGTGTTAATATGTGACTTGGTTATTTTTTCTTTTGATCTCCCCATCTACTTTTTGCAATCTATATATGTTCAGAAAATTATATAAAAAATTATATTTTGCAACAATATTTTTATTTAAAAAATCAGCCTAAGCCCTTGTAATTAATACTTGTGGATTGGGAAATACATTTTGAGGCTATAAACAGAGGGTAATATTCCCGACTATCTTCCCTTAGCCAAGAAAGATTTGAAAATGCTTAAGTAACATAAATTCATATATTTTCCTCAACACTTGGTTTCTCTCATAACCCACCATCCTATGATTCATAAAAATGTCGTGAATATTTTTGAATAGAAATCATCATTTTTGGAGTGTACAGTTTAGACCTTGCAGTTTCATATAACCAACATTAAGAATTTGGCCCTTTGGTTTTAGAAGACAATTTTTAGCCTTTATGCACATAAGGTATGTTTCTGTCTAAATTTTCCAATATAATGTTATAGACAGGTGTAAAATCACAAACTATAGTGTATGCAAGTTGAACCACTAAATTTGGCTAAAAATTGAGACCATGGCATGCATTTGAGGTTGAGGCAATTTTGCATTCAAATTGACATGAAATCTCAATTCTAGGTGCATGAAAGAAACATCTCATGTTCTTGAATTGAACTTTATATACATAAGTAAATTTACCATTTATGTGACTCCATCTTAAAACTTATAAAACAAATTTTGGAACTATAGGTAAGCTTGGGCATGCATTTTCATTTGTCACTTAGTATAGTTTAGACCTTGCAAATTACAAGGCAAACTTTGCCTCTTTTGCAAAACCACCATTTTTAAACTTGCAATTGAAAAATAATCAACATGAACAGGTCTACTATGATAAACCACATCCCCAACAACTTGCACAACTCAAATCTAGTGTTTAATACAAAATTGGGTAGGTTTGGGCCAAAACTATAGAACATAACTCTATGTCCTCTAAATCATGGTTGTAGTGGATAGACAGGTTAAGAGGCTACAGGTCTTTGGTGACTCCAAACTTCTGATGGATTAGGAAAATGGTAAAAGTAACATTTTAGACTTGGATTTGGGGCCTATTTTCAATAAGATTATGGAAAATAAATTAGTTTTGAAGAGGTGTCCTTTGCTCATGTGTACCGAGAATTCAACAACAAATTTGATTAGTTATCAAAGGAATCACTCATTTTGGAGGAAGTTTTTTTTCTTGTTCATGAGATTAAGGACCATACTCATACATATTTGATACTCTTACATCTTTTTTGATGAATGGATTTTTGGTCTTGTTTTAATTTTTTTATTATGTAAAGTTAGAGAGAGTTTGTCTCATGGTTGTCTTAGCATCAATATGAAGTTGTGGAATTATTTGTTTAAAGAGTGACATCTATAAGGATTATTGTAAGAGTCAAATTCATAAGGATAGGCTATAGTATTATCTGATAGAGACAATCTATAAATGCAGTGGTTTCTAACGTTAAAAGTAGAAGGGAACTCGTCAAATTTTATTTCATTTCCATTAGAAATATCAATACAATTATTTGTGTCTCGTAAAAAAACACGAAATATAATTTCTTGTAGGTAGATTCAGACATTATTAAAAATATAAATTAAATATCACTTAAAGATTGCAGATACTCACTAAATATCACAACAATCATCACATATAAGACAAGTATGAGTCAAAAACATTATCGATCTTCCATTAATTCCTCATAAATATATAAGGATATTTACATGAAAGACATCACAGATACAATCTCCATTAAAAAATTGGGCAAACTGTAATATAGATTCTACAACTTTCTCCTCTCCGAAGATTCCTCCCAAGGAATATTTAACAACCCTCTCCTTTGTTACCTCTCTACTTACAACCTTTTATATTATGTTCCCCATGGGGACCACCTTGACCCATAGGTCTCTTACATGAGTGAATCATAACTAAATTTACATGTATTCATAGGTCCTTGAGCCAGTTGTTACAACTTTGAGGTGATGTAAACAATACTCAGAAGGGTGTTTTATCCAGTCACCAGTTTCACACTATGGGGTGGTATTGAAGTAACTTACAGTGAAAATGGGTTCCAAAATTGGTAGTGCACTGAAGGGTCTAATGGAATATACAAAATGCAATACGGATATGGAGGGTGAAAAACTAGGTGGGAAGAGAGCAGGGAAAGTATTGGGGATGATATTGAGGTAGAAGATTATGGTGGGGATGGACATGATTGATACAAACAAGGTATATGCTTACCAATTCTTATGGTATTGTTTCTAAGTAACTGCTATGATATCCTATACCTGGGTCAAACACCTTCAATGCCCATTTGGCTCAACCAACCTAGACATATTCCTTCTGGCGAACTACTTTGTCTCCATTCTCCTTGTACTTTCGCATTCCCTTGAAACTATTGGCATCATCGATTCCTCACCTCAAGATGTGCTCCATTTCCTTTGGTCCTCCCACTATTGTTGGAGACTCCCCCTTTCTCTGTCTTGGGGTCTCCTAGATTGTCGAGGTTGATGCAACATGCTTCTTCTTGACTGGTGATACCATCTACATGTGGGTGCAGTATTGTGATCTCTAAGCTGACCAACTGAATCCTTCCCAAGTTTCCCCCATGGTGGTGTAGTATAAACGTTCTATGTTTAATATACATTTTTCACATGAATATGGTGATCCAAATCTAGGAAAAATCACAATTTTATGTTTTTTAACTTGCATTTTTTGATGCATAAATGGATTCAGTGTCCTGAAAAACCCCTTGGGCACTCGAATTATACAATCTTAACTACTCAATGGGATACTAATAATGTCATGGAATAGTGTCCCTTCATTATACAAAGGGGCAACTCTGGGACATGGCAATACCGGTTAGGACCAACCATCATATGAATTCACTGGTCACATTAACTTACATCTGACTTAAAATTCACTCATAGCCTATCTGGCGGCACAACTAATATGGGCCAGGTATTGTCCAACCTTCTCACAACATGCAAACTTCTAATATATACTATGTCCATCCATTAATCCGTGTAGTTTCCAATCATATCCCATGTCCATTCACATTTAATTGACATCTCGAGACCGAGTGGGCATAATAAGCTCGCGTCAGACATTTGTATCCCCCATAGAAAGCATAATTGACATCTTGATCGAGATAACGCAAACATAATAATCACATGATAGACATTTTTAGCTCCTTATCTGGCATAATTAAGGCTTGATTAGGTGCCAAAATCACCCATGAGAAAAAACTTTGTTGACATGGAAGTGCCATGTAGGTGCCACAATGGAAGGCCATGGGGAAATGGTGGGTCACGATGGTGATGCCAACATTGTAGAATCGGTGGTCTTGAAAAACGTCGAATACGAGTCAGAAGTCCGACGAATACTGAATTGTGTCATAGGTCTGATGCACATCAAGGGACCAAGAAACAAATATAATGAAATTTTGAGAATTAATGAGCAACATCCGATGGTAAGGTGGATTTTTTCCGTAATGTCGAAACACCCCATTGGAATTCAACAAAATATGTAGTAGTGTGTGGATACAATACCTACAATTTGCAAAGTGTACAATTTCATTCCAGACACAATGATTAAACAACTTGCAAAAAAGAAAAATGTATATCGAATTGGAACAATTGTGGTTGTTGTCACATTTGCTAGATGGGTTGATATGCAATACATTCTACACATAAAATGTGACAATTCAAATGATAATGAAGCAATGGTATGACTCTCCAAAATTAGTTTTTTTTTTTTTTTTTTTTAATTTTGATATATTTTCTAACATATTACATAACCACCATAAATTTTTATGTAATAGCTCCAATTAGTTGAAACAATTGAACATTTTTTTACTTCAATGGAACAACAATTACAACAAGGAAAATTTCCTATAATGTTGTTCAAAAACATAACAAAGAGAAGAAATATGAAAGAGAGTACCTTTCGCACAACACGGTCCATGTTTATAACATAGCTCAGAACAGTTATATAGGATATGGAAAAAATAATTGCATCAACAAATGTTGTGAGTATAAATATACAATTGCATATACAAATTTCATAGACATGATTATTTATAAACAAGTTTTAATTTGTTATGCACTCCTAGATATTAAATATTGTGTTATATAAACAGGTTGAGGGTGCATTGACAACAACAAACGATACTTAACCCATTTTGAAAATGTATGTGCCATCTGTAATATTCCTATTAGTCCATTTTCATTGATAAAAAAATGAATGATTGATTGTGCAAAATGCAATAAAGAATGCTCATTTATTTATTGACATTGTCTTAATGGAATTATCAAAACCATCAACAACACTATTACACAATGCATCATTAGAGATCCTATATTGCAATACCTACTTCCTGATCTAACACAAATGTCGTATGAAGTATATCTTCAAAAAAAGTAAAGTATTATTTATATGCTATGTGACTTTTGAGTGTTATATGTAGTCTGGAAAAAAAGGTAAAGCAAACAAGTTCATTTATGATCAAGAAAACTTGGATTACTAACTTTACTTATTGATCAATGATATAAAATATTGTTCTAATTTATTGTTCATTTTGCAAGTTCTTTTATTGTGCTTAAACGAGAAGAAACAATTCCTCCTAAGTCCACTTTGCATCAACTTCTATAGGATTGTATCTTGTACTTATCGGTTACATGACCAAAACTTTGATTAGGTTGGGGATATTCTCTAATAAGTTAAATCTTGATACACTACATTTTCATCCAGAACTTGTCTTGTTTCAAACAGTGTTCTATAGATGAAATTTTTTTAAGGCATATTTGTTCTTTCTGAGTGAGAAAAAACATATGTAAGATTCGAATTTTTGTTAAGAATGGACCAATTCTAGTATATCAAAAATCATGGCCATCTTCAACATCTAGAAAATTTCTCATGTTCTACATTGTAAGATATTGTTTTGAGTTTTCCATGAAAAGTTATCATGTTTTGCTAGCTCCTTTCCGAAGTAAAGGAGTCAAAACTTTGTATATTTTTTTCTCTAAATAAAAGAGGTTGAGGCTTTACAAACTTTGAATATTAGTTGGACTTTTTATTTTTATTTGGAGGTTGTATATTTTTTATACAACACAACTTTTACTTCTCTGGTCTGCTAATAATTTTATGCAACTATAAAAGACTGTTGACATGGCACATACATCATCTTTCTTCATATTCTTATTTCTTTGTATTGGGATAGTTATTTCGAAAGAAACTTTAAATTAGCATAAATGCATTTGACATGATTCAAGATCAATTGTTTTGATGATGGAAATTTTTAGTTTACATTTGCAAACTGGATTGTTCTAGTCAAGAGTATAAGAATATAGCATGAAATTCATTTGAATTCATTTAAGTAGTCATATATGTTGAATATTTGCAACTTCGGTCAATTCATTCTCCACAATAAAGTACAAGAAGACCCATATACACCATTACAGAAGCCCCAAGAAGAAATTGAAGACACGTGAAGAGAAGTAGGCCCCACGAGTAAAATACATAAAATAATAAAGTAATTTGAAGACCCATAATAAGAAGTTGGCCCCAGATAGGCACCCATATTAGTATAAATACAGGACTGGATCATTTCATTTAGACAATCATATATCTCCTTATACAGTGCACACAAGGAAGTTGTAGTTTCATTTTTGGTAATTTTGCTATTTCATGGTTTATAGTATCTTGATGAGTGTGCCACACTTGGGAAGGATATTCTTGGTTTCTCTTGGTCATATTATTGAGGCGCTAGGTCTTGGTGATGCTAGCCTTGGGGAGGATATTCTATGTATGGTATTTTGGCTATTGATGGTGATGTACTGGAAATATCTTGGATTGAATCCTTCTATAGAAAGGTTGTTGGGTTTTCTCCCAAGGTTGGGTTTCCCAAAATAAAATCGTGTGTTCTTGTTTCCACTATGCATGATTAATATTTCTAGATCTAGGTATTTCTGCTGCATTGTTATAGTTGAGATTTTTAGTGTATAGTTATTTTATGATAATTGTTGTATGAAAGTGAATCTTATTATTAATCATAAGGCAATAACTATCAAATCTAAGAATCATTAAACATCAACATGGTATCAAAGCTAGTTGAAATATTTCCGCTGCACAGTTTATGTTTTTCATTGCACAGAACTGAACTTGTCAAGCTCATTGAGAAACTTATTAAAGGACGTTAAGTTTAATTTTACCATAGACAATATCACCCTAGCCTAACGCACCCCCTAGTGGTCTCGAATTGTATCTTGATGAAAGTTGAAATTTCACCTAAAACCCACTACTGCAGTTGCAACAACTTTCTTTGTGAAGCCCGTTGAGCATTTATTGGGTTGAGTTGAGGAAAATGTTTTTTATAGAGAAAATCACCTTACCCTAGCGCACCTACTACACTTCTCATTTTGACTTTCCGTCAAAGTTTTGAAATTTTAGGGTTTATTGACATTTTCTTGGACATTGGAGATTCTGCTATCTTGATTTTGTTATTTCCTCATGTATTGATGGTGTCCAGTTTTAGATTAGAAGACAAGTTGGATGTTGTTACAAATACCATAGTTATGCACTTGTATATGTTTCCAAGTTATATCATTTAGCAAAGTATGATGGTGTTTGTAGGGGATGTACAAGAGACCTTGTCCAAGAAATGACCCAAAGGGATCATTGGATCTAGTGCATTCAGAGGAATATCACACCCTCCCTAGCAATTAAGACTCTAGGTTTGCATATCAGGTTTGTTTTTTTTATATTGTTGCATCTTAAATAAATATTGTAACCGGGACAACAATCTTTAGAGTTCTATTACTGCTGAGTATTTTTTTCTATCAAATGTTTAGTGAGACTTGAATATTGTTAGTACAATAATCATTATGTAAATTATCACTATTTAGTACTAATGATGCACCTGTTTGCAAGATAGAATTGATCTCCTCTAGGAGATGTGCTTGGTTTTTATCTTTGTCCAAGGTAGGTTACCTTGTAAATTCCATGGAGGTTACCATAGATATTTTTTTTTTTGTTCTGGGCAGGTTACCACGAAGGAATGACTGGTAGAAACACTAGAGAAGTGTTTTTTTTGTTCTTTTTTTCTTATTCTTGTTCTTGTTCCAGGAAGGTCACATGCGATAGCTCTAATAAAGAGTTATAGTGAAGTTTGTTCATGTTCCTATTTTTTTTTTGTTCTTGTTTCTATTTCCTATTCATAAGAATATTCTTCTTGTCTTCTATTTTCCCTTGTTATGGATCTTGTTCCGGAAAGGTCAAAGGTGATAGCTCTGAGAGGGAGCTATAGTGAAGGTTGCAGGAGGAAACGAATTAGATGGTCTCTAGTTTGAGACATGTAGTAGACTATCTAGACATGGAGTTGTGTACATGACTGTATACATCCATGTACCAAGAGAGAAGAGGACGAAGTTAGAACCTTCTGAAAAGAAGCATACTTTTGAGGGATACATAGTGCTTCACATGGAAATTAATTTTGAAGATCAAAAGGATCTGAAGATGACCATATAGATCCCTCTAGTCCAGTTTTTCACTCTTCATATCATAAGTAAGATTCAATAGATCTAGTCGGGTCAATGAATCTACCTAGAGATGTTGCAGTGACCAGGAAGAGACCAACATGGTTTTGTGATACCTTGCAGGATGTAGTATGGCATGTAGCTTCACGTGATACTTTCAGGGAGAGACAACTACCTCTAAGATTCCCGTGTTACATGGAGTCACATCATTGATTCAAAAACTTCCAGTTATGAGGAGGAGCATGTGGCTCCACTAGTGGTGAGGTAGATGGCCCCACCAAGTACCAACTCAGAAGGAGCCAGAGTTCAGAGGGAGTCATCCCTCAGGATCTAGTAGGGAGGAGAAACCTCCCAGGATAGTTCAATGGAGATTAGATTTCATAGGATATTAGCAGATGCAGAGGGAGCAGATGGCTCCAGAGATTGTACAGACTCAAAGAGATTTATGTTTCAGAGGGAGCATGGTACTCTAGGATCGATGGATACTTGATGAGATTGGTTTTAAACAAGAATGATGCAAACTCAAAGTGAGCCTGATATTAGAGAGAGTCAGTTGGATCAGAGGGAGAGAAAATGATTCAGAGGGAGTTACCCCTCATATCTAGGCGATAGAGAGACATCTTCTAGGATTGACAGACAAGTGTCATGAATTGATAAGGCTTCGAGGAGATTTGAGATATCCTGGGAGGATACACTTGTTTCAGTAGATCTTGCTACAGTGACATAGGAGGCATCCAGTCAAGAGGACTGGGTATGGATTTTTTTTTAGTAACAGAGGGAGTCGCCAGTGAGGCATAATAGACATCAGAACTTACTCCAAATGGAGTTGGCCTCATAATTTGAGATGGAGGATCCTAGCTGGATGTACTCTTGGGATTAGAGGTGTGACGAGATCATATGATATATTCCTCATTCAGGGGATACTGATGAGATTCGATATGATGGACTGCAATTCCATGACTACACCTATGATGACAAATTTGAAGAAGTTGAGTGATTCTACTTCAAATTCATATTTGGTGGATCCCATGATGTACATGCAGTTTATTGGATCCTTGATGTACCTAGTTAACACTAGGTTGGATACTTTCTTTTCACCTTAAGCCAGTTTATGGTAGAGTCGAGACACTACCATTGGGTTTCAACAAAGCATGTACCTATGTGGTACAATTGGATATGATTTGTCTCAGGTGATGAAGTGAGGTTGCAAAGATATATAGATTTCACTTGAGCAGGGAGTGTAGTAGAAATATTGAGCACCTCGGGATGTTGCTTTAGCTTGGAATCAGTCACGATTTCTGGGATAATATGGAAGCAAGATTCTATAACACTCAGTACAACAGAGATGGAGTATGTCACATCCAGTGTCGCAAGTCGTGAAGTGGTGCAACTTCATAAGATTCTTACAGTACTTCATCTTAGACATTGTACATAAGAGAGAAATGAAGCTCCAATACATATCCACAGATGAGAATATTGCAATATATCCTCCCAAAGTGGCAATGCTAAATTGGTTGAGAAGGATGATACATAGGATTAGCCATGTTGATTTGGCTAGTGATGAGTGTTGATGTTTCAACATTGGGAAGACATTCTCCCAAATTGGTCATGAACGGGGCTATGTTAGTGTTTATATGACCAAAGGGAGAATGATTCATTCACTCACTAGTGGTGAATGACCCAAGCATCTTGATTTTCTCAAGGAAATAGCATCAGCCAAACATTCTCCCATATTGGTCATGCATGGGGCTATGTGTTAGAAAAATAGGATTGTGAAGAAAAAAAATAAAAGAAAAATGCAGAAATAAAGCATAGAAGATACACAATACAATAGAGACATAGATACACATGGTTCACCCAGTGTGGGCTACGTCCACCAGAGAAATTTCCAAGTCATTCGTTTATTATTATCCAACAAATGAAGGGATACAAACTACAACACACACATTGTAACTTCCTCTTTTTTCTTTCATAGTCTCCTCTCTCAGAATACATTATTCTCCATAACATACAACCACAATATAATTCCATCATAAAAGAGGGTTTCCTTCTGGGTCAAAAAACCCTAACATAACTTCTATCGTCAGATCTGCGACCTTATAATGAATGGTTCAGATTGACTTCAAAATTACAATAATTTATAATACAAATTTTCCCAAAATTTAACTTCAGTGGCATTGACCCTGAATCCCCCGCCAGGGGGGGATCCAAATATTATCACCCCCGTACCCCCCTGGTGATAGATGTGGGGGGGAAATCCCCCCCACACCCCTCCATCAAGAAATGGGGTCCAAACGTGGCTGAAAATAAGACCTATGAATCAAGAAGATAATCAAGATCCAAAACCAACACTATGCTAGTGCTAAAATTACCAAAGGAGAATGATTCAGTCACTTTTGGGGATCTAATAGTAGTGAATGTCCCATAGTAGTGAGAATACATTATCCCAGATTGGTCATGCATAGGGCTATGCTAGTACTGATATGACCAAGGGTAAATGATTCATTCATCCATGGGGGCTAGTGGTGAATGTCCCATGTATAGTCTTTCTCTTGTCGAGGATTAGATGGGATCATGATGCTATCACATGTATATTATGGGAAATAATGCATGTGCAGAGATGGCACATCAATATGGCTCATGAAGAAACTTTTTTATGACAAAAGAAATCCAAGTATGGAGAATGTCTCCCTCGTTGTGAGGGAGTGTTGAATATTTGCAACTTTGGGAAAGTCATTCTCCACAAGAAAGTACAAGAAGACCCATATACACCATTACATAATCACCAAGAAGAAATTGAAGACCCAGGAAGAGAAGTCGTCCCCAATAGTAAAAGACATAAAATAATAAAGTAATTTGAAGACCCATAATAAGAATTCAGACTTAGACAGGCACCCAGATTAGTATAAATACAGGACTGTATCATTTCAATTGGATAGTTAGACAAATCCTTTTGCATTATGCACGAGGCAGTTTCAACTACAGTTTTGGTAATTTCTCCATTCTCAGTTTATGATATCTTGATGAGTGTGCCACACTTGGGAAGGATATTCTTGGTTTCTCTTGGTCATATAATTGAGGTGCTAGATCTTTGTGATGCTAGCCTTGGGGAGGATCTTCTCTATATGGTATTTTGGCTATTGATGGTGATGTCTGGTAATATATTGGATTGAATTATTCTATAGAAAGGTTTTTGGGTTTTCTCCCAAGGTTGGGTTTCCCACGATAAAATCTTGTGTTCTTGTGTCTACTGTGCATGGTTAATATTTCTAGATCTTGTTATTTCTGATGCATTTTTATAGTTGATATTTTATGTTCGACAACACAGGTATTCTAACAGAGGATGAACACCTTCAGTAACCACGCACATAACTAGATCAAAGATCAACACACCGATGTTTTCACGTGGTAAAACCCCTATGGGGAAACATCCATGACCCCAACCAATGTGACCACTTGGAGAAGTTTATTAATGCAAAGAAAAAGATTACAGAGATATTTTACAAGAGAGTTTCTCACAATCGATCATCAACAAATGACCCTCCATGCTCTTTAAATAGAGATCATGGACCAATCGGGTGTTAAGCCATAGATCAATGGTTGTTAAGATCGAGGAGAGTATGAACCATTGGATCACTCTTTTTCGGGAACATATTGTGACCGTCGGATTTCCTAACTACAAATGCATACTAAATAAACACACTAGAAAACACACTTTTACCTAACAACACAATAAATCAAGTAGATCTTAACTAAGTCCTAAGTGTCTAAATATCCTAACATCCCTCCTTAAGAACAACTTGGGATAGGATTGAAGGATTTACAATAGTGACACAATAGGATAAGGAAGGAGGCATTAGAGCCTACCCCCCCTTAATGACAACTTCCTAAACTCCTAACATAGATCGAAGTTTGGAAAACTTTGCTTTTGTAAGAGACTTTGTGAAAATGTCTGCAACTTGATTTTCTGTAGGGAAAAAGAGCACTTCAATAACTTGATCATGAATGAGATTTCTGATGAAGTGCATGTGTAGATTGATGTGTTTGCTACGCTGATGTTGAACTGGGTCTTTGGAGAGCTTGATGACACTCTGATTGTCACACCAAAGGTTGGTCAATTGTTGGTGTTGGAATCCAAACTCTAAAAGGATCTGTCGAAGCCAGAGGGTTTCCTGACTTACATTTACTGTTGCTCAGTACTCTGCTTCTACTGAAGAAAGTGCAATAGCCTATTGTTTCTTAAAGGCCCAAGTGACAGGTCCTAAACCAAGGATAAAAACATAACCTGCAGTAGACATCCGATCATCAGGGTCACCGACCCAATCTGAATCGGTGAAACCAACCAATAAAGGAGTCCCCCCTGAACTATAATGTATCCTGAACTGAACTGTACCATGAACATAGAGAAGTATCCTTTTATCTACTTTCCAATGGTGTTCATGGGGTGTTTTCATATACCGAGCAACAAGACCAACAACAAAGGAAAGATCAGGACATGTATGAGTCAAGTATAAGAGGCTACGAACTAACTAATGGTACAGGGTGGCATCAACTTCAGGAGAAGTACATGTGGAAGTAAGCTTGACTCTAGACTGGAAGGGAGAAGGGGATGGTTTACAATCATCCATGTGAAAGCGACTAAGAAGGCCACAGGCATACGTAGACTGGGAAAGAAAAATTCCTTCATTGGTTTGCAAAACTTGGAGTCCAAGGAAATAGTGCAAAACGCCTAAGTCTGTCATCTCAAATTTCTTCTTAAGGTTGGTTTTCACATGGTTTAAAAGTTTTGAGTCACTACCAATAAGGATAAGGTCATCAACATAACGGACGAGGATTATGAGATGGCTTCCTACTTTCTTGGTATAGACATTAGGATCAGAATGGCATCTAGAGAATCCAATGGCAATAAGAAAGTTGTCCATTTTGGCATACCAAGCTTGAGGAGCTTGCTTAAGACCATAAAGAGATTTCTTGAGGCGAGAAACAAGGATAGATTCATTCAGGACATAGCCAGGAGGTTGTTCCATGTAGATTTCTTCTTACAAATATCCATGCAAGAAGGCACATTTAACATCCATCTGATGGACCTCCCATTTATGTGAGGCATCAAGGGCAAGAACAAGGTAGATGGAATTCATTTTGGCTACAGGGGAAAAGGTTTCATTATAGTCAATTCCTTCAACTTGGGAAAATCCTTTGGCAACTAACCGAGCCTTGTGTCTTTCAAAACGTCCATCTGATGCATACTTAGTTATGTAGACCCATTTACATCTAACAAGTTTTCTTCCTTCTGGAAGAGGTACAAGATCCCCCGTATCATTTTCTATTAAAGAACGATACTCTTCAATCATTGATGTATCCCAATCTGGATGACCTGAAGCTTCTGCAAATGTCTCTGGATCATGAGTTTCTGAAACTTGAGACAAAAGAGAAGAGGCTCGTTAGAACTATGAACATGTCCGATGTTGATCTTAAGGATCACTGACAAGATCACCAGCTGGTTATCGTGTTGAACGGACCCATCTAGGAAGCAGTGGAGTTGGTGCTGGTTCAGGTTCAAAAGACTCATATAAACGAGGGTGAGTAGGGGGATGTGGATTTTCATCCTCACTGTCATCATATGAAGAAGAAACCAGATCAGAAGAAGGCACAAACATCGAAGATGGATCGCAGGTCGAAGAAGGCACAACAGTCGAATTAGGTTCGCAGGCCAAAGAAGGCACAATCGTTGAATTAGGCTCGCAGGACAAGATATTTTCAACAAATTTAACATCTCTTCTAATAATAATTTCATTACAATGTGGTTGAAGAATTCAATAACCTTTGACAACTTCAGAATAACCAACAAATATACACTTCTCACTTTTAGGCTGCAATGCTTTCCTTTTCTCATCAGGAATGTGAGCCCATGCCATACTTCCAAATACACAAAAATGACTTACATCTGGTTTAATTTTAGTCCAAGCTTATTCCGGTGTTATATTTTTAAGAGCCTTTGTGGGAATGTGATTTACTATGTAATTTTCACAGTTGATGGCTTCCGCCCAATACTTTAGACTTAATCCCTTAGATTGGAACATACAATTAGCCATTTCTTTTAATGTGCAATTATTTCTCTCAGCAACACCATTTTGTTGTGGTGTATATGGAACAATGTGTTGCATTTGGATTCCCTGTGTAGTGCAGTAACTTGTAAAATTATTGTTCAAATATTCGCCTCCATCTTAACCTTTGAATTTGATGTCCAGATTTATTTTCTACAAGGGCCTTATAGGCCAAAAACTTGTCAAAAACTTCGCTCTTAAGTTTTAAGAAGTAAACCCAAGTACGTCTAGAAAAGTCACCAATGAAAGTTAAGAAATACTTGCACCCAAAAAAGGAAGGAGAAGAAAGTGGACCACACAAATCACTATGAACAAGATACAAAGGACCTGAGGCATGCCAATGATGTTTGTCGAGAACACAACCAGCACAAACACCATCTCTGCATGAAACAAGAGGAAGACCAGTCACCATCTGTTGATTACATAGTTGTTGCAATGAGCGATAGTTTAGATGACCAAACCACCAAACTGCTCATGCCATAGTTTTCTCAAGTCATCGCTATGAGCAACAAAAACTGATGAAAAAAATGATGACCCAAAGTTGTCAAATTTGTACAACCTAGTAATATCATCAACAATTTCAATTGAAAGAACATGCTTTTTAGATCCTTGATTACAACTTGGTGAGGTTAAAACTCTATGATTTTACCTTCACCTGAATGAGTGATTTGATATACTGATAGAAGGTTACAAGAAAGACTTGGAACACATAATACATCATTGAAATGACCATTTTCTACTTGAACTGTTCCAGATCCTTCAACACTAAGAGATTTATCATCACCAACAAATATTTGCTTGGTGTTACATTCATTTAGAGTATAAAATATGGCTCTATCCTTAGCCATATGATAGGATTCTCCAGAATCAATAAGCCACTCATCAGAAGTAGAAGTAGAAGTAGAATTTGTATTGAAGGAGAAACCTGAAGCAGAAAGTGCATGTCCATGAGAAGAACAAGAAGTAGTAGAATCAATATTGATGTTGTGCTTCTTCATCGTTGCTTCTAAAGTTGCCATCTTATTGAAACATTTGGACTCATCATGACCATCTTTATCACAAAAGTTGCAATGTCTGTTAGTATTCTTATTTTTATATTTTTCTCCTTTGTCTTCATTAGGAGCAAAATTTGTCTGAGTGGGTTTGGGACCCCTATATTGCTTGTTGTTGTGGCGATGATGTTGTTTCTTGGGATTTTTGGGTTTATCTTTCTAATGGACAACTAATGATTTGTTGGAGGTACCTGCAGTGTTGATCACTCCAAGTTGTACTAACTTATCTTGCTCTCTAATCAAAGCATCACAAAAGTTCTCAAGACTGGGTTTTTGATAAGCTTCCCCTAGAGCCTCTTGCATGGCATAAAAGGTAGATACAAACACAGAATATGCACTACCTAGCTTAGAAAGAATAATATATATGCAACGATCTTCGTCTATCTTTATCTTACATTCTTCACATAAAATTTTTGAGTGTTTTAAACTTAGATATATAGTCTTCAATGCAAGAAAAAACACTTGGACTTAAAGTTAGTACTTGATTTTATAACTGTTGTGCTCGAATAATATTGTGTTTACGAAACACAGATTCAATCTTTTCCCAAGCTTCTTTGGGTTTATCAATTGATTGAAGGTGGAATCTTAAATAAGGAGAGATGGGCATTCCGATTAATCCACATGATTTTTCATTCCTATTATGCCATTTGGCTTTCTTATCAGCATCAGTGGGTGTTGTTTCCTTTCCCAAGGTAATATGGTACAAGCCTTTAGTTCTTAATAAATTCTCCATATGGGATTTCCATTGGAAGTAGTTGGTGCTGGTAAGTAAGAGATTACTTGTAGAAGTCGTATTAAATATGCAGATAATACAATTTTAAAAACTGAAACCGATGATCTGAATGGAAAGATCTCAAAAATTTATGTGGTTTTAAAAAAAAAGGCACTGAAAACGGACTTCGGATGTGAGAGTTATGCCCTTTTAAAAAAAAATCATAAATGGTAACGAAAGGACCATGTGGTAGTGTAAGTTGCTTTATGAAGTGACTCACTTTTATAAAGAGAAGCGGGGCTCACTTTTACAAAGAAAATCTGCATGCAAAATAAATAACTCTAAAATAAAATATTAAAGCTACTTATAGTGATTCAGTTTTATACTTGAAGTGAAATACACTTTACAATTTTAGCATGAACTTTTTCAAAAAAGTAACAAAAGAGAGACTTGAACTCAAGACCTCTTAATTAATAATGCAACTTTTAACCAAATGGTCTAGCAAAACATATTGTAATGTTCAGAAGGAGGATTTTTGTTGTTGTTGTTGTCGGCCTTGGAGAGTGTGTTAAAAAAAAGATCTTTTCACACAAGAAAAAAATTTCGCTTCTCGATGACAACAAAGGTTAGATCTCGGTTAGTTTACCCGGAAGATGCACCTTTTCCTATCTGTTTCTGATTTTCCGAGATCGTACATGGCGTAGGGAAAAGAGAATACACGGATATAAAAGAGTAGCAACCCGAAAATAAAAAAATACAAAACCAAAATAAAACCAAAACACTTCTCTGCAAATAATTTTAAAAATGCGTATTCAAACTTTATACCTCTGGATCTGATTGTAATGGTCGTATATTGGGCAAACAGAAACCTTTTAGAGTGAAACGAAAAGTGTTCCTGAATTAAATGAGTGCTCGGAATGCAATGGAGCAGTCCTCTAAGCCATGAAATGTACGAAAAATGACATAAAATGGATATGAGACAACTCATCTTCACGATCTCGATCTACAACAAGAGCGGGTCTTCAAACATGCTCTGATACCATGTTTGACAACACAAGTATTCCAACAAAGCATGAACACCTTTAGTAACCACTCACATAACCAGATCAAAGATCAACACACCGATGTTTTCACATGGTAAAAACCCTACGGGGAAACATCCACAACCCCAGCCAACACGACCACTTGGAATAGTTTATTAATGCAAAGAAAAATATTATAGAGAGATTTTACAAGAGAGTTTCTCACAATCGATCATCGACAAATGACCCTCCGTGCTCTTTAAATAGAGATCATGGACCAATCAGGTGTTAAGCCACGAATCAGTGGCCGTTAAGATCGAGGAGAGTATGAACCGTCGGATCACTCTATGTCGGGAACATATCGTGACCGTCAGATTTCCTAACTACAAATGCATATTGATGCATACTAAAGAAAAACACTACAAAACACACTTTTACCTAACGACACAATAGACCAAGTACATCTTAACTAACTCCTAAGTGTCTAAATATCCTAACATTTTCAGTCTATAATTATTCCATGATAATTGTTGTATGAAAGTGAATATTGTTATTAATCATAAGGCAATAACTATCAGTTATGAGAATCATAAAACATCAACAATATCCCCTTGTAATCTTTGAGTTTTCTTACCTTTGCAGGAAATCCCAAAGCAACCTATAGTTTGTGTTGCTTTTTACTTTGAATATCAACTACATTATTAACGATATTTGTTTTCCCAGTGGTTGAACCATTTATTGGGATTAATTATCTTAATGTTGATGTTTTACCCACATTTTCCAAATCTGCTAAAATGAATGAAAATGAAAGAATAATAACACAACATAAATTGGATTACCACAGTATAGATAGAAAATTGAAAATAGATGATTTTGCAATAACTGTAGAAAGATAATCCAAGGTCATCTACATAAAAGGAGTTGTTATTTCATCAAAGGTTGCAAAATATTAAGTGTTGATTTAATATTTTTGTGACAATAGAAAATTAAACATGTTGTGTGTTCTCATTATTAATGTGTCATCATTGTTATTTACTAAATCGTTTATTGAGGGGAATCTGACCAATTATTTCCAAAGATAAAGGGGCTCAAAATGCCAACGTTGGATGGATCTCAAAGGGGAAAATAATGTTATATTTGTCAACATATGGAGAATAAGGATACTATTGTGTTTGGCATCATTTTCATTTATGTGTGCATAGTAGTAATGAAAATTAGTTTAAATTGTTTTGTAACAATATTTAGGCTTTGTAAAGTTGAAAATGATTAAATCTCACCTTCAATTTTTTAACTATTGAGCAACAACTTAGTTGTTTTTTTTTTGTTGTAACCAAAACTACATCCCCATGAAAAATAGATATTTTATCTCAACACTTGTTAACATGGGTAAACTTCCCTTCAAAATACAAGGGTACTCCACGATGTAAAGTCCCAATTAAACCTCACATCGTTTGGTATAGAAGACCCATCCAGATTTTGTCCTAGCTACCATTTATTGGATATGAATGAGTATGGGTGTTTGATATGAAAAATGTAGACTGCAATATGAACTAATCTAAATACTGAAAGTAAAATTAATTGAAGCTATCATATGAAATGCCCCAAACCAATGTGATACTGGTTGCAGAAATCTATGAGCTTCTTCGACCAAAAAGCAGCTACATTATCAATTATAATCTTTCTAGGACATCCAAAGCGAGACAAGATATTATTTTCAAGGAATTTGATAATAACAGAGTCAATGGCTTGCCGGCTTGGTACTGCTTCGATCCATTTGGTAAAATAATCGATGGCAGTGAGAATCCACCTGTGCTGGCTTGAAGAAGGGGGGTGTATTTCTCCAATGAAGTCCAATCCCCATTGCTGGAAAGGGGCTTCAACTAAGATTGGTTTCAGGGGGAGAGGAAGGAGTTTCCTTTTTCCTTCAAACAACTGACATTGATGACATGCAGTCACTTTATGATGTACATCGACGAATAGGGTGGGCCAATAGAATCCAACTCTGAGTATTTTGTTGGCTGTGACCTTCTAGTTCAGATGGCCACCACATTCTCCTGCATGAAATTCTTGTAACACGTTGCCAGCTTCATCTTTCAATAAACAATTTAACAGAATGCCTCCAGGATCTTTCCAATACAAATTTCTTTCTAGAATACAGAATTTTAAGGCTTTCAACTTTAAAAATCTAGCTTTAGTCTTAGTCAAACCAGGGGGAGCTTGTAAATTTTTCAAAACGAATATAAGGTCTGCGTACCATGGAGAGTTGAGAAATACCTATCTCACACTTGGAGTCTCCATCTAACCCTATTCATCTGTTGCAGCTAAAACATTAATGTCAAGAGCATGGAAATTTGATTCAGCCATTAATTTTGCTAGGCCTTGACCCTTGATTAATTTTGTAGGCTTAATCTCTATATCGTATTCCATAATGACAGCAATCTATTTTCCCCTTCTCCCATCCGGGTTGTCCTGGGTCAAAATTTCTTTTACTACCACATTCAGAACATATGCAATGGTATGAGAATGGAGAATGTAGACCCTAAAATCTTTTATAGCTTTCACCAAGGCAAAAGCTTGTTTTTCCATTATCTTGTAATTTAGAGCAGCGTCTCTTAACGCTTTACTAAAGAAAGCTATGGGTTGTTCATACCCTTCACTGTTCTTTTGTAGTAATACCGCTGCTATATTATGTTCGGAAGCGAAAGAAAAAAGATAGAAATCTTTGGTAAAATCAGGACTGATTAAGACAGGGGCCTCTGTGAGTGCTCGTTTGACTTGTTCGAAGGACTGTCTGGACTCAGAGTCCCATTTTATTTTTACATCCTTTTTTAGCATATTTGTAATTTTTCTAAGGAGCTCTACCAGATTGGGAATGAATCTTCATAGAATGTTTATTCTCCCGATAAAAGACTGTAGTTATTTGAGGTTTCTTGGGTGTTCTAATTTTTGTATGGCCTTGATTCTGCTGGGGTCTATTTTGATTCCATCCTTGGAGATGATGTGTCCTAGCAGTTTTCCTTCCTCTAGCCCGAAAAGGATTTTCTTAGCATTTAAAGAGATCCCAAACCTTCTACATTTCTCGAAGACTCATCTGAGGTGTCGCAGGTGTTCGTCATCAGATCGGGAAAACACAGTTACATCATCTAAATAGACGACAATAAACTTACCTGATTCTTCCACAAAGGTGATATCCATCGCTCTCTAGAATGTGGCTCCTGTGTTCATCATGCCAAAAGGAATTTTCACATACATGAAAGTGCCCCATGGTGTGGTGAAGGTGGTTTTGTCTTGGTCATCCGGGTGAACTAGGACCTGATTATAACCCGAGAACCCGTCCAGCAGAGAAATTCGATTGGATCCGACCACCCTTCGATTGTATGATGCTGGTATCATAAGCTTTCAAATCCTCATAACCCTAGGCAAAGACATCCGAATATTCTTTGAACATCTCAATGTATTTGAGTTTTTGCTCTGGGGGTAATGATTTAGACAGTTTGACTATCCTGGGTTTCTCTTCTGTCCCTATATTACAATCTTCTACCTCTTGTCCATGTGCTTCAATTTTGGGTTTTTTGGCTACGTCGTTAAAATCAAACAAGTCCTCTAAAGGAACTAGACCCCTAGGAAAAACGTTGCTTTTCAAATGTAAAACATCGGCATCCATTTCGTCATCGCCTAATTCTCCTGAATATACACTATTTACACTATCAATTTCAAAATCAGATCTATTTACATTTTCATCTTCATTCTCTAAATCTCTATTTCTACATTCAAAATCATTTTTGCACTGCAGAAAGTCTTCGATTTGATCATCATTACCAAACACTTTCCAGTACCTGATATTACCAGGAATGGTTGGTCTGCATTTCACCTCCACAGTGTACGGGCGAGTCAGGCGGAAAGGAATCTTAAATGTGGGTACTGACATAGCCAACCCATCCGCAAGAATGTTTTGTCCCCTCGACATTACCTGCAAGTCAACTTCAGTGAAACATCTAAGGGCATCAAGAAAAACATTCCTATAAGCTCTAAGACGTGGGTGTTTCACAACATACTCACCTTTGATTTGCTTCATTATCAACTCAAAATCACCTCTTACCATAATCTGTTTAGCACCAACTCTTTTCAAAAGCTTCAGACCGAGCATCAAGGCTTCATACTCGGAAATATTGTTAGTGCATTGGAAATTTAATTTGTAAGAATGGTTTTCTGGATACCTATTTCTGTGATTATTCAGCCAAACTCCTGCTCCATCTCCTTCTTTGCTCACTACTCCATCAAAATCCATGCTCCAGAAATCTGCCAGTAATTGGCCTTTATCTTGACTACCTCAATGGTTTATTGGCCTTTATCTTGACTAGATGTATCTTCTGCCAGCTGAGTATCTTGTTCTCCCGTGTCACCATCATTGTACAAGATAAAAGAATCCAAGTCAAAATGTGCAGAGTAGAGGGGATAGTTGTGCAGTTTTTCTTGGCTACTGACCATGTATTTCAACAGTGTTTCTCTGTATAGCCTTCTTTGTTTCCCGAAAACTGGGATAGTGGCATAAGACATATCTAGCTGCAGGGTTCCTCTCAACTTAGCCCCCCAAGACCGGGATAGCAACATTCCATACTTAGGAGGGATGTCTGAAACTAACACATCCATTACCATGCTCTTTGCAAGAATATGAACCAAGGTGATGCATAGGTCCTTGATCAAACCAATACATCTAACTTTATTGGAATCGAATGAGTGTAAATCCTTGTAAGGTCTGGTGACCTCCAGTCCCAGTTTCTCCATTACTGCTTTAGGCATCAGATTGTGGGAAGCACCCGAATCTAGCATAGCGTTATGCAATATCATATCATATATGTTTAGACTGATGTAAAAAGGAGCGACATCACCAGTATCATCTCGACCATCTACTTCAGGTCCGAACAAAAGTTCGGGTTTATCATAAGTAAGGTTCACAGTGTCTGAATGATTTTTTGATCCAATGGTTAAGGCATTTGTGCCTATGTCGGGTTCAATGGTCAGTGCTTTAATCATCTATGAATGATAAACGTATTTGTTCATTAACTCAGAAAGTGGGATGGGAATTTTTACTTTGGACAATTCCCCCTCAAGGCTGAAAGGTGTAGGAGCTCTGCCTTGGCTCATCAATTCTGGTTTGTCTGCCACACTCTTCTGGCCATAAGTACTGGGTGGAGAAGTAGGTGAAACCTCAGGCTATGATGATATTTTCATAATAGTAAGGTTTTTCTTCACAGGAACTTCGACAGTACTCTTCTCAGGAATCTTCTCAGCAGATGGCTCAGAGTCCTTCTTGGTTTCGACTACCTTCTTCGTTTCAATCGTCTTTTTTGGGGAACTCCCCTCTGTCTTTTTACTTCGTAGATTGTACTGTCGGTGTACCTCCAAAATGGAATTTTCGAATGCCTATTGTTCTACATATTCATCTTCTTCACTTACTTTTGTTTGATTGAGAAGAAAAAGTTCTGGCTCTTCTTGGGTAAGGAAAATAGCTTCGTTATCGTGAATGCCCATGAGATTTATGTGAGTGTCCTCCATTTCTTCGATTACTTCCTCCCCCTCGTCAACATAATTTTCTTGTAGGGGAGGTGTGATCTGTTGATCCAGACCTCTCTACTCTCTTTGATCCCTAGGATCTCTCTATCTGATTTGAGGAGGGTTCCTCTGAAGTTTGGATTCCGAATCTGAGGAGCTGGTGGGTTTTCTCTTGGAGGATTTTTGTCTGATACAATAAGTCTTTCCATCATTCTTTCCATTGCTCTAGCCAAAGAATCCAATTTGGAATCTAAGGTTGATGTGTAAGGTTCTTCTTTAATTATGACTCTCCTCTCTGACCTCTGACGTGCCCTTTTTGCCAACAAATTGGCCTCCACACTTATAGCACTTTTTTGCGTCTTCCAGGGTGGTAGAATTTATTTCCCTTAGTTGGTATGACATGTCAGCGTCAAAACCATCAGGGAATTTTATCAATGCCAAACCCTGCGGAGGTTTGATTTTAGCTAGGATTGCATTGTACAGGTTATTGAAACGAGTGCATTAATCTTGAACTGTCTCACCTTGATTTCTTCTGATACTTTCGTATTCTGACAAAATTTGCAAAGGGTTTTTCTTTACCTCCCATCTGTCTAGAAAAATCCTTTGGAATGCAGTAAGGTCAAGGACTGAGGTGACACACAACCCTTTGTACCATTTTTTAACGTCACTTGTCAAACTTTGGGCAAACAATCTCATTTGAACGTCAACTTCATCTACTTCATGCAGATCATAATAATCATTCATTTTATCTACATGTTGTTGTTTGCTCAAAGGTCCAGTTGCATCGAACTATGGAAGTATTGTTTGATAGTCTTGGGGCATGGCATGAAGAGGCGCAACCAACACCAAGGGAGCATATCGAGCTGCCATGATGTGTGGAGGAGGTGGGATAACAGACTGGATGACCGGTGAGGTAGCGACTACTGTAACTCCTGCCGCTATTTGCTTCCAAAGCTACTGTAACTCCTGCTTGAGTTGCTTTGTTACCTGCTTTTCCTTGGAGAGGCTGGTCTAGAAGGAATATTTGAGTTCCTAAAGGTTCTCAATATCCTTTTTAAGCCTACTGATCTTTGTTTCCTGCAGATTCATCTTTTCCATAGACTTGGCCAGGTCGGCTGTCTTCTCCTAGGATGTCAATGGAGTCGCAGATGGGATTTATGTCACCGATGTTGTGCTCACTCTTGAAATTGGAATAGAACTCAATGGAATGACCTCCATTAGCTTCAGTTTCTCTTTCTCTTTTAATAGTTTCTCCATCTCAGCTTCCATTTTGATCCGAAATCGGATCCAGAAGCCTGATAGGGCTTGAAAAATGCTCAAAAATGAAAGTTCTCAGAATGCGACGAAACCTATGACATTGCGTCTGTCTCGTCTTCCTAATTCCATTGGTATATTTACTTTGTCAAACAGACTCTGTATGGAGAAGATATTGCGTTCTGTCCGAAAAGTCAAACAGGTAAAAAAATGGATGACAGTACAGTCCATACAGTCCACGTGTCATGCTGACAGTGCAGACCATACGGTCCATACAGGTGACATGGAAGCTCCAGTATATGACACGTGGCAGCCTTGAGTGATGACACGTGGCAGAGCGTCACAGGTCGATTCAGCGTACGGATGGACCAATGTAGGGGTGACACGTGTCACCACTGTAAGGGTGACACATGGCACATATGACATCATCATCTGACATGGTAGGGATGACATGGCAAGGTGATGTGGTAGTACAGCTTCCAACAAGTGGAAGGCATGTGGACCAATTAGTGACTGACACATGTCATGGTTTGGTTGGTTGTAGAGGTGCCACGTGACCCAGTCAAGGGCTGCCACGTGGCACCCCGTGATTGGTTCATTGGTTTATATATACAAGTTGTGGTGTGCACGGGAGTCCAACCGATGACCTCCCCATAGCACAACAGACTGGTAGGGATGGGCTAATCGTCTGCCCGGTGGGTGGTGCTTGTTATGTAAACGACACATTAAATATTTATGTTTGTTGAATGGTTTGATTAGCGGTAAAAAGGGTCGGGGCTTAGCCCCAGCCCTCGGCGCGAACATAACACATGACCACACCATACAAATAGGAGCATGGGGGTTATACAATGGACCGTTACCATTTAAATGCGCGGAGGTTACAACGGTTGGGCCCGTGGCCCTATTGGAACACACCACGACCGGGAGTTCATGCCAACAGGGGGGCCAACACTTAGCCTACGGGCTAGCTCTTGGCCATATGGAGTCCATACGACCATGTCAGAGGGGACACGCGCCCAGGGATTGGGGGCTAGCACCTGAATTAATTCAATTTTGGGTTTTTATGCCTATATTTTGGGTTTTTTATGGTTATTTAGCCTATTTTTAATTGATTTTCTCCATTTTTGGGAGATATTGGGCATTTATGGAGCCTAAATTTTAGGGGGAAGTTGGAGATGAGAAACCAACTTCCAAGCTATATAACCAAGGCCTATTTGAGGCCATGAGAGGGCATTCAGAGCAGAGTTATGCTGAAGAGAAGCCAAGCCAAAGTCATTTTGATGCAGAGAAGCTTTTGAGAAGGAGACGTTGTCGGATCATTTCTTGGAGCTCCGGACGTCCGTTTTGTGTGCCGTTTTCTTCGCAAGGTTCTTGAGATCTGGATGAACATGACCAGATCATTCTTGTATCCATTTGGCATTGCAGCGATGTATTTTTGAGCTCTTGAACAGAAATAAAGAAGCCTCCCCATAGAGAAAAAGGCCCGAAGACGTAGGCAAAGTTGTGCCGAACTCCGTTATCAATCCGTGTGTTATGGTTTGTTGTTTATTCTTTTATTTCAGATCTGAAAATGTATATATGGATATCATAATTCCTCTTCTTTCCTCATTCTTTCACTAAGTTTCTCAAATGGTTAATTAACGCATGCAAAATTAAAACTCAACCATAAGTCATTAAAAGATCCTACAGATCAAGTGGTATCAGAGCTAGTTGACGTTTGGATTTGAGTTTTGCATGTTAACCAGGGAAAAGCTACAGCATGGTGAAGGCAAGCTTGTTGTAGAGAATCCATTAATTGGATTGAGAAAAATAGCTTCTCACAGTGAGAAGATGGCATCGGAAGAAGGGATTTTTCAAGATGAGAAAGAGTTCCGGAAAACATTCCTTGCTATGTCGGAGATGGTGAAAGTCTTGTACGAAGATTACTTGGAACGAAAGCGACCAGTTTTGGGTGATTCTTCAAAGGGAAAAAGTGAAGAGGAAGAGGATCATCCTCAGATTCCTCCTTCACCTCCATCAACACCTCCTTCTTCTCCTTCTTCTTCAAGTTCAAGTTCTAAATCTAGTGGAAAGAAAAATGTT
>ML793657.1:93085-105617 GCA_009831015.1 Picea engelmannii | reverse complement strand
ATTTATTCACTAATCTACCTAGACACTTTGGCTAAGATTAAATTGTTTAGCCAAATTCATTCACTACCCTATCAACATCAAATTTAAAAAAGAACTTGGCCATGCTTGAAAGGTATGGATCAAGTTACTATTATTGCATGGGGATTTTATTGAAATTATTTTATGCCCTCTTTTTCTTTTCTTTTCTTTTCTTTTTCTTTTTCCTTTTTCTTTTTTCTTTTTTTCTTTTTTCTTTTTTCTTTCTTTTTCAAATTATTTGCATAATGAAAAATCATTTGTCAACAAAAACACTAGAGACAGATAATATCCCAGTCACCAGTTGATCCTATAACTTATAGGGTGAGAACAACGGCTCCACCTGGGGATGGTACTTGCCCTGTGAAGTGCCAAGAATCTTGGTTCCTGTCATTCTGAAAATTTCTGCATAGTAGCCTTCGTTGGTTTTATTCTCAAAAATTGGAAAAACAGTGGTCAACAGCTTAGGGCCTTCTCTTCGAGCTTCAACCAACTGACTAATGTTCTTCACTCAGAAAATGAAGGCAAAAAATAAAAATAAGAACGGTGTGTACAATGGAGAGTGAAAAATTGAGTCTCTACTGAGGTGGCACATAATGTTTCAGCGTTCTTCCATTTACAGGTCCTCCTGGCAGATTTGTCCCATCAATGTTGTTTAGCAAGAAAGCGTTGTTCCCCTTGAATGCTTGAATCATGTATGGACCCCTCCACAGACTGTCAAATTTTCCATGCTTTCCCTTGTCTTCATTTCTGGCATCCCATCTCAACACCAAATATCCTAGCTCAAAATCATCTTCCTTGGTTCTTTTGTCAAAAATCTTCTTGATGTTTTCTTGGATTACCTGAGTCTTGTTGAAAACTTCCTCCCTAGACTGTTGTAAATGGATCATCTGGTTGATCCTTCTCTGTGAGTCATTTGGCTCAGCTTGTACATATTGAAGTAACTTCATGACAGGGACTCCTAAGGAAGTGGGGAAAACTGTCTCTGTGCCATAGATCAGCTGGTATGGTGACATACCAATTGACCTTTTGGTGGTCAGTCTGTCAGCCCATAACGCGAACACCAACTTGTTGTGCCATGATTTCTTGTTTTCCTGCAATGTTTTCTTGATGATATTTACCAAGGTTTTGTTTGAAGATTCCACCAGACCATTTCCCTGAGGGTAGTAGGCTGTGGAATGCCCCAAACCAATGTGATACTGGTTGCAAAAATCTATGAGCTTCTTTGACTGAAAAGTAGCTGCATTATCAGTTATAATCTTTCTAGGACATCCAAAGCGAGACAAGATATTATTTTCAAGGAATTTGATAATAACAGAGTCAGTGGCTTGCCTGCTTGGTACTGCTTCGATCCATTTGGTAAAATAATCGGTGGCAGTGAGAATCCACTTGTGCTGGCCTGAAGAAGGGGGGTGTATTTCTCCAATGAAGTCCAATCCCCATTGCTGGAAAGGGGCTTCAACTGAGATCGGTTTCAGGGGGAGAGGAAAGAGTTTCCTTTTTCCTTCAAACAACTGACATTGATGACATGCAGTCACTTTATGATGTACATCGGTGAATAGGGTGGGCCAATAGAATACAACTCTAAGTATTTTGTTGGCTATGACCTTCCAGTTCAGATGGCCACCACATTCTCCTGCATGAAATTCTTGTAACACATTGTCAGCTTCATCTTTCAATAAACAATTTAACAAAATGCCTCCAGGATCTTTCCAATACAAATTGCCTTCTAGAATATAGAATTTTAAGGCTTTCAACTTTAAAAATCTAGCTTTAGTCTTAGTCAAACCAGGGGGGGCTTGTAAATTTTGCAAAACGAATATAAGGTCTGCATACCATAGAGAGTTGAGAAATACCTCTCTCACACTTGGAGTCGCCATCTCACCCTGTTCATCTGCTGCAGCTAAAAAATTAATGTCAAGAGCATGGAAATTTGATTCAGCCATTAATTTTGCTAGGCCTTGACCCTTAATTAATTTTGTAGGCTTAATCTCTATATCGTATTCTAAAATGACAGAAATCCATTTTCCCCTTCTCCCATCTGGGTTGTCCTGGGTCAAAATGTATTTTAATACCGCATTCGGAACATATGCAATGGTATGAGAATGGAGAATGTAGACCCTAAAATCTTTTATAGCTTTCACCAAGGCAAAAGCTTGTTTCTCCATTATCTTGTAATTCAGAGCAGTGTCTCTTAACGCTTTACTAAAGAAAGCTATGGGTTGTTCATACCCTTCACTGTTCTTTTGTAGTAAAACTGCTACTATAGTATGTTCGGAAGCAAAAGAAAAAAGATATAAATCTTTGGTAAAATCAGGACTGATTAAGACAGGGGCCTCTATGAGTGCTCGTTTGACTTGTTTGAAGGACTGTCTGGACTCAGAGTCCCATTTTATTTTTACATCCTTTTTTAGCATATTTGTAATTTTTCTGAGGATCTCTGCCAGATTGGGAATGAATCTTCGTAGAAAGTTTATTCTCCCTATAAAAGACTGTAGTTCTTTGAGGTTTCTTGGGTGTTCTAATTTTTGTATGGCCTCGATTCTGTTGGGGTCTATTTTGATTCCATCCTTGGAGATGATGTGTCCTAGCAGTTTTCCTTCCTCTAGCCCGAAAAGGATTTTCTTAGGATTTAAAGAGATCCCAAACCTTCTACATTTCTCGAAGACTCGTCTGAGGTGTCGCAGGTGTTCGTCATCAGATCAGGAAAACATAGTTACATCATCTAAATAGATGACAATGAACTTACCCGATTCTTCCACAAATGCGATATCCATAGCTCTCTGGAATGTGGCTCCTGCGTTCATCAGACCAAAAGGGATTTTCACATACATGAAAGTGCCCCATGGTGTGGTGAAGGTGGTTTTGTCTTGGTCATCCGGGTGAACTAGGACCTGATTATAACCCGAGAACCCGTCCAGCAGAGAAATTCAACTAGATTCGACCACCCTTTGCAGGATGTGGTCCATTTTGGGCAAGGGGTAATTGTCCTTCAGGGAGGCCTTATTCATATTTCGGAAATCTATGCAGAGTCTGATTTCCCCAAATTTCTTACGTGTAGGGACCAAATTAGAGACCCATTTGGAAAAACGCAACGGGACTATGATTTTGGCATCATACATTTTTTTGATTTCCTTTTCTATCAGAGGGAGCAACTTGGGATTTATCCTCCTAAGTTTATGTCTGAACGGTTTTTGGTCTTCCTTTATTGGAATCCTGTGTTGTATGATGCTGGTATCATAAGCTTTCAAATCCTCATAACCCTAGGCAAAGACATCCGAATATTCTTTGAACATATCAATGTATTTGAGTTTTTGCTCTAGGGGTAATGATTTACACAGTTTGACTATCCTGGGTTTCTCTTCTGTCCCTATATTACAATCTTCTACCTCTTGTCCATGTGCTTCAATTTTGGGTTTTTTGGCTACGTCGTTAAAATCAAACAAGTCCTCTAAAGGAACTAGACCCCTAGGAAAAACGTTGCTTTTCAAATGTAAAACATCGGCATCCATTTCTTCATCGCCTAATTCTCCTGAATCTACACTATTTACACTATCAATTTCAAAATCAGATCTATTTACATTTTCATCTTCATTCTCTAAATCTCTATTTCTACATTCAAAATCATTTTTTCACTGCAGAAAGTCTTTGATTTGATCATCATTACCAAACACTTGCCAGTACCTGATATTATCGGGAACGGTTGGTCTGCATTTCACCTCCACAGTGTACAGGCGAGTCAGGTGGAAAGGAATATTACATGTGGCTGCTGACGTAGCCAACCTGTCTACAAGAATGTTTTGTCCCCTCGGCATTACCGGCAAGTCAACTTCAGTGAAACATCTAAGGGCATCAAGAACAACATTCCTATAATCTCTAAGATGTGGGTGTTTCACAGCGTACTCACCTTTGATTTTCTTCATTATCAACTCAGAATCACCTCTTACCATAATCTGTTTAGCACCAACTCTTTTCAAAAGCTTCAGACCGAGCATCAAGGCTGCATACTCAGCAATATTGTTAGTGCATTGGAAATTTAATTTGTAAGAATGGTTTTCTGAATACCTGTTTCTGTGATTATGCAGCCAAACTCCTGCTCCAGCTCCTTCTTTGCTCACTGCTCCATCAAAATCCATGCTCTAGAAATCTGTCAGTAATTCTTCAGTTATCACGTTTTTCATCCTTTCTACCTCAATGGTTTCTTGGCCTTCATCTTGACTAGATGTATCTTCTGCCAGCTGAGTATCTTGTTCTCCCGTGTCACCATCATTGTACAAGATAAAAGAATCCAAGTCGAAATGCGTAGAGTAGAGGGGATAGTTGTGTGGTTTTTCTTGGCTACTGACCATGTATTTCAACAACCTTTCTTTGTATAGCCTTCTTTGTTGCTCGAAAACTGGGATAGTGGCATAAGACATATCTAGCTGCAGGGTTCCTCTCAACTTAGCCCCCCAAGACTGGGATAGCAACATTCCATACTTCAGAGGGATGTCTGCAACTACCACATCCATTACCATGCTCTTCGCAGGAATCTGAACCAAGGTGATGCATAGGTCCTTGATTAAACCAATACATCTAACTTTATTGGAGTCGAATGAGTGTAAATCCTTGTAAGGTCTGGTGACCTCTAGTCCCAGTTTCTCCATTACTGCTTTAGGCATCAGATTGTGGGAAGCACCCGAATCCAGCATAGTGTTATGCAAGATCAGGTCATGTATGTTTAGACTGATGTAAAAAGGAGCGACATCGCCAGTATCATCTCGACCATCTACTTCAGGTCCAAACAGAAGTTCGGGTTGATCATCAGTAAGGTTCACAGTGTCTGAATGATTTACTGATCCAATGGTTAAGGCCTTTGTGCCTATGTCAGGTTCAATGGTCAGTGCTTTAATCACCTGTGAACGATAAACGTCTTTGTTCATTAACTCAGAAAGTGGGATGGGAATTTTTACTTTGGCCAATTCCCCCTCAAGGCTGAAAGGTGTAGGAGCTCTGCCTTGGCTCATCAATTCTGGTTTGTCTGCCACACTCTTCTGGCCATAAGTACTGGGTGGAGAAGTAGGTGAAACCTTGGGTTGTGACGATCTTTTCAGAATAGTAAGGTTTTTCTTCACAGGAACTTCGACAGTACTCTTCTCAGGAATATTTTCGGCAGATGGCTCAGAGTCCTTCTTGGTTTCGACTACCTTCTTCATTTCAATCATCTTTTTTGGGGAACTCCCCTCTGTCTTTTTACTCTGCAGATTGTACTGACGGTGTACCTCCAAAATGGAATTTTCGAATGCCTATTGTTCTGCATATTTAGCTTCTTCACTTACTTTTGTTTGATTGAGAAGAAAAAGTTCTTTCTCTTCTTGGGTAAGGAAAATAGCTTCGTTATCGTGAATGCCCATGAGATTTATGTGAGTGTCCTCCAGTTCTTCGATTACTTCCTCCCCCTCATCAGCATAATTTTCTTGTAGGGGAGGTATAATCTATTGATCCAGACCTCTCTTCTCTCTTTGATCCCTAGGATCTCTATGTCTGATTTAAGGAGGGTTCCTCCTGAAGTTTGGATTCCGAATCTGAGGAGCTGGTGGGTTTTCTCTTGGAGGATTTCTGTCTGATACAGTAAGTCTTTCCATCATTATTTCCATTTCTCTAGCCAAAGAATCCAATTTGGAATCTGAGGTTGATGTGCAAGGTTCTTCTTTAATTGTGACTCTCCTCTCTGACCTTTGACGTGCCCTTTTTGCCAACAAATTGGCCTCCACACTTATAGAACTTTTCTGCATGTCTTCCAGGGTGGTATAATTTCTTTGCCTTAGTTGGTATGACATGTCAGCGTCAAAACCATCAGGGAATTTTATCAATGCCAAACCCTGCGGAGGTTTGATTTCAGCTGGGATTGCATTGTACAGGTTATTGAAACGAGTGCGGTAATCTTGCACTGTCTCACCTTGATTTCTTCTGATATTTTCGTATTCTAACAAAATTTGCAAAGGGTTTTTCTTTACCTCCCATCTGTCTAGAAAACTCCTTTGGAATGCAGTAAGGTCAAGGACTGAGGCGGCACGCAACCCTTTGTACCATTTTTTAACGTCACCTGTCAAACTTTGGGCAAACAATCTCATTTGAACGTCAGCTTCATCTACTTCATGCAAATAATAATAATCATTCATTTTATGTACGTGTTGTTGTGCGCTCAAAGGTCCGGTTGCATCGAACTGTGGAAGTCTCGTTTGATAGTCTTGGGGCATGGCATGAAGAGGCGCAGCCAATACTAAGGGAGCATATCGAGTTGCCATGATGTGTGGAGGAGGTGGGATAACAGACTGGATGATCGGTGAGGTAGCAACTGAAGACGAGGACGAGGAGGGACTGGATAGCACTGCGGGAGTGATTTGCGGTTTAACAGTGGGAGACAGATCTTCAGGGGTTCAAGGTTGCAAAACGGTTGGGTCGAAAAAGATTTCAATCACAAAACTATCGGACCGTGTTCTAACCAGGCTTTGTTGGGAAAAGGTGTCAAAGTCATGGTTTTGAAAGGTGATGGGTTCCCCTAAAAAGGAAAGGGACTTATGCAAGGGAGTATGACTCACTGAACTTTCAGCTACGGTCTTTTTCCTGAGTAATTGTTATGGGTTATCTGTCACTATCGTAGGTTCTAGGTCTGGATGAGATCGAGTATAATCTTTCTTAGGAGCCAGATTTCTTTTTGATTTTTTATATATATGCTTTTTAGTTTTATGAGTCCAAAAATAATATGTACAAATTTCAATCAACCTTTAAACATTACTTTATTCTCAAATTTGCAATATTCCAGGAACAAACTTTCTTTTTAGGGAAAATAAAACGTGCAGTTATAAATCTTATATGTTCTTTCCCCAGTGGAGTCGCCACTATGTTAGCACTTGGTAAATTTCCTAGAGGTTGACAGTTGAAGAAATATACTAAGGTAACTTTATCCAACCACTTTTGAAGCTGGGATCTAGCCCTTCCAACTTCAGAGAGGGATCTCTCTATATGATTTAGCTATGTTTCCAATTTTAAATATTAGGCTAGGTAAAGAAATAGGTCAGTTTTGTTGTCAAAGTGTTTTTTCGAATTGGTTGAGACAGTCTACACATCCATTGGGCTATGGGGTCTGTGTTTTAATAAAATATGAAATACAAACCAGAAACGCAAAGGGAAAACTTTCACTGAGCGAGATAATATAATCACTGGATCTTTTAGTAGCGTAAATGATGAACAACAGAAAAGATGAGAAAGATAATTTCAACAAAGAAGCAGTTAAGAATTTCTTTATTGAAAACACCAGAAGATAAAACACTAAAATCTTTTCGAGTCAGAAACAGGGTATACAAGATAAATCCTGCAACATTCGTTACTCTTAAAGATTAGTTTCAGAAAACAATATGATAACAAAGCGAGAATAACATTCAACTTAGAGAGAAAAACATCACCAGTGAATACACGCAAGAATCCTGTAAAAGTGCCTCCTTTTATTAATGGAAGATCTCTTCAAAAATATTACAGTCTGATAGCGTCAAGGTGTGAAGATCAACAACCCTCAATACTTCGAAAGGTGAAGTATTTATAACTCAAATTACAAATGATCCTGTCATTAATGACCAGGACGTGCTAAATCTATTTTTAGCCTAACTAACTTAACAAATTTCCTAAATCTAGGAACTGCTTGATGATGTGGTGCAATTGCACGCTGATTTCTGGGTGGGCCGTTGATGAAGCCTCTGCACAACTTCATCTGACTGGACAGCTGACTGGACCAGGACAACTCATCTACTAATCGATCAGATCACAGAGTTCCTCCCATCTAAGATGACTAGGCACGTTGACTTTGAGCAGCCTTCGATACACTTCGTCCATCTCTGTGTACTTGGCGAATGTAGGCTTGGTGAGGAAGATGTATCGAATCTCGTGTTGGATGTTGATGTCCCACTGAAGAGAATCTAGAAATGCCTTGCCGGTGATGCTCCCTTGAATCCCTACGAACTTTGAACTGTCCTTAGACACATCAGCCAATCTCTTCTTGTAATCTGGGAGTGTCATCAATTTATCATTAATTACCTTCAGACCAGGAAGACCTTTCTTCTGGAGATATTCAATATTACTAAAGAATCTTTGTACCCCTAGTTCCATGGCCTGAACCCTTTCTTCCAGCTAAAGCATTAGTCCTCTCTTGGTCAAAACTCTTTTGACCTCAAGGATGGTCTTTGTTTTTTCTTCAATCTTCAGCTCTTCCAGCACTTCCCTGGTCTTAGAATTGAGGAACTTGATGATCTCGTTTGCCTGTGTTGGCATGTCTCCCAATTCTACTCTGATCTTCTCAATGGCCTGTTTGCTCCTCTAGACCAATTCATTCTGCTCAAACATGATCTGGATCATGGGCCATATCTCGTTCATGGACTTAGTGATGTCTTTCCATACACTCTCTTTCACCTCGGCCAATGTCTTTCCTGCCACTGTTTGCTTCCGAAGCTGTTGTAACTCCTGATTGAGCTGCTATGTCACCTGCTTTTCCTTGGAGAGGCTAGTCTGGAAGGAAGATTTGAGTTCCTGAAGGTTCTCAATCTCCTTTTTAAGCATGTTGATCTTTGTTTCCTGCAAATTCATCTTTTCCCTAGACTTGGCCAGGTCGGTTGTCTTCTCCTGGGATGTCAATGGAGTCGCGGATGAGATTTCTATCACTGATGTTGTGCTCACTCCTGAAATTGGAATAGCACTCAATGAAATGACTTCCATTGGCTTTAATTGCTCTTTCTCTTTTAATAGTTTCTCCATCTCAGCTTCCATTTCTTTGCGCTGTGCATTTTGCTCCATGAGCAGCTTGAGCATTTCATCCTTCTCACCTTCTTTCTCTTCTATCTACTTCGCCTGCGAATCCTCTATGGGCGGGAGCTTCGGTTGTTTCCTCAAGGATGCTATATCAACATTATTCTTCTTTATCATTTCCTCATCTACTTTCACATTGGAAGGATCGTAACTGATCTTGAGGACGAGCTCCTCCAAAGTCTTGATCCTATTGTTCTTTGCAAAGGCCGATATCTTCTCTAGCTTGAGTTATGTTTGAAAATTGTTCAGTGACACCTGCAATTTGGACGCAGAAGTGGAAGCATGCGCCAATGTATAGAACACCATTTCCCATGTCTTCTTGTGCAGATCCATCTGATTGGCTGGGTGCACGTCCTTCGTTTGGAATTCAAAGGTGGCCTCTTGTAGTCAGTGATCACCTTGGGATCTGGTACCTGTCCCTGGAGGAATTCCATAAGCATTATGCCCTTCTCGGTCTCGAATGCTGATAGCAACCTATGTTGCACAGTCGATGTCTGCTTCCAGAATTGGGTGCAAGTAATGCTGGTTAGGGTCTGGTTCCTTTTCTTTATCAGCTCATATTTTTCAAAAATGATCAGCTTGGGTCCTACCTTGCCTGGTTGAGTGTCCAATGGGGAGTCTATGGATTTCTTTGGAAATGCTGGGGTAATGACCTTATGGAGGCTCAAACCAAAGGGTGGAATAACAGACTTGGTCACTGTGGTAGACGTGGCTTCTTTTTCCCCGGTCGGGCCAGGGACTGACGAAGTCTTAGGCCTCTTGGTATGCAGTTGGAATTCCTCAGAAGATACCTCAGTGACAGGCATAGATAAATCCTACCTCGGCCTCTTCTCTTAAGGGACATGTGGAGTGGTCGTTTGTGACACAGTGTCCGGGGGATCCTGTTGTTCTACTTCGATCAATGTGTTAGGCTCCCAAGCTGTCTGATTTGCATACTTCTCAACTTTGGGCCTAGACACATGAACATAAGGGATTTTTTTGTTCTTCACCCTCATCTCTGAGATGATCCCACATGGATCATAATTCCATGGGAAGCTCATGGATAACTTCATCTCCCTCAACATCCTGTCTGCTTCTTCCCCAGCTCCTCAATTGTTGCAGATGAAGGAGCCAATCTGCCCCTTGATTCTAAGATGTTGTTTTTTCTTCAATGATACAAAGTGGATATCATCAGAATTTATAATCTACCTTATATTTTCCAAAGAAAAAATCCTAACAGGTAGATACTTGGGCAACTTATACGGTGACAACTCGCACCTGTATACTCTGATCTCGATGTGATCCTGGTATAAATTCCAATCACCCCTCTTTGTGTTATCCGAGAGGTGCAGGATCCTCTGAACTTCATCGTTTATTCGAGGCTCAGGCCTGCCACCTAGAATGCTTACCACAGGGTGGTAGAATTGGTCGATGAACTCCTTGAAACTGAAATCAGTGGAGTTGTGCTTGAGCAAGGAGGTCCATTAACTACCTCTAGACCAATAAAAGTATGTTTCATGTTTTTTTATCTATCAATTATAATTTTATTTGGTTGTCCATTCCAAGGTAACCATAAATGAGACCAATCAAATGCAAAATATCCTTACAAATTCTATGACCAATCTTTGCTAAGTAAAATTCCATATGCCTCCATAATGTTAACCATAACTATATTAATGATTTGATGGACCTTGGGATTTGATGCTACTCAAATTAAGACATCTTTCAATTCACCAATTACTTTCACTTCAAATATATCAAGTTTAATGATGTGTATTGAACATTTCATTGGGGTAACATTCAACTTTTTACACACATAGTAAGGCATAACAATCAAACAGGCTTCATAATCTACTAAAAAGTTTTGAACATTCTGATTGAATATCTGAAAAGTCAACAAAAAAAGGTGGAGTTAATGATTTGGACATTTTCCTAGTGAGAGCAACATTCACTATTGATTTCTATGTATTATTTCTATCCACTTTACTTGCATCTTTGGAATAAGTTCAAGATTGTGTTTTTTCATCTTTCAAAGCATTCAACAAAAGATTGCACTACTGTGAAATTTTACACAAGTCCAGGATTGAAATATCTGTTTTCATTTTCTTGATATCTTCTACAACATTATACTCCATAGGCTCAAATTCAAATGATGAGGGTTTGGGTAAATTCAAACGATGAGGGTTAGGGTAAACTAGGGTGTAGGTCTATTTAAAGGATTAGGAGTCCATGTTTTTCTCTATTTGGGAATTTGAGGAACAACAAGTTGTGTCTCTAGTATAGGCCCTTTACTTCTGGTTTGAATTGCCAAAGTTTCTTCTACTTGATCTTCATCCTTAGTTAATTTTACCCTTGGCAATGTATCCCATGGAACCATAGTTGTTTCACTGGGATCTTCGTGTGATTATTTTTCCACATTTACTTCTACTTGCTCATCAAATTGTTCAATTTGTGCACAACCATCTATAAATCTATTGGTTACCAAATTCATAGAATTGACCCAATGTGGACATGTCTTTCCCAAATTATTGGCCTGGTGATAATTACAATAGTTTCCCATAGATACATATTTCAAATCAATATTGATATTTGTTATAGGTGGCTCAATATATTTAGGAGGAAACAGTCTTTTGAAGAACGGTCTATAAGGTATTTGATTCGAGGTTCCTTCTCCAGAATTTTTCTTCATATCAACTATTGTTGGATCATGTTGTCATTGATTCCAATGGTTTGATAGATTGATGTCAAGTGATTGATTGATGGCAAATGATTGATTTATTGATGATTGATGTAATATAATATGTATTTTCCTTGATGAGAATGCATAGATGAAGATGGATCATTGAGTTGTCATTGATATGATGAAGATGGATCAATGAGTTGTCATTGATACATGATGAAGATGGATCGTTGTGGTTTCATTGGTATATGATGCATTGTTGGAAAAATGTATAGATGACTCATTATTGTCTTATCATGATTGATAAGGTGCACAAATGGATGAACTCCAAAGTGGTCCCCTTATGATGAAATCCCTCACAGGAAGACGCTTTGCGGATTGAGTTATCCTATAAGAATGGTTGGAGGACCCTTGCTCTCATAATTTTCTTATCATTATTGATAAGTTTCACAAATTGATGAACTTCAAAGTGGCCCCCTTATGGTGAAATCCCTCAGGGGAAGATTATTTACAGTTTGAGTTATCCTAGAAGAATGGTTGGAGGACCCATGCTTGTATGTGGAATAATGACATGAATATCAAGGATATTGTTGGTGAAACTATCCTAGATGTATAGTTCTTGTCATTCCATTTCCGGTGGTATGTAGAACGTCACATAATTCCTCACGGTTAGAGAGTTATGGCCATGAGAAGTTGGAGACCCCAAGTTTGGGTAATGGACCCAAGTTTGTTTGATGGGTAATGGTCTGAGTTATGATATATTTTCAGACAATACTATTCTATATAGATAGTATATGTCATTCCATTTCTTGTGGTATGTGGAATGTCACATAACTCCTCACAGTTTGAGAGTTATGGCCCTACGAAGTTGGAGGACCCGCACATGTCATCTAGAAGCCCCAAAAGGTCAAAGTAGTCAAAGTGGTTTAAGGGATTTTAAAAGGTAAATAATAAATTGAAGTGATGAGTGTACTATAATTCAAAGTGAATACAAAATAAATTATTTAAATAATAAATTTAATG
>ML793657.1:38637-83978 GCA_009831015.1 Picea engelmannii | reverse complement strand
GAAATTAGAAGTGGGTTAACCCTAAAATAAGGAAAGTGGGGCCAAGTGACCTAGAAGATGTTTTTAAGGAAGCTACTTGGAGAGTATAAATAAGAGGCAAGGCTCTCTCATTTTAATCACACTTGAGAATATTGAATATCTATGTGTGTCTTAGGTAACCAAGGATATCTAAGATGAAATTCTGAGGAAATTTGAATAAAAGAAGGCCGAAATGCAAGGAAAGATAAATTCTTTGATGGTGCTTTCTAAGGTATGTTATTTACAGGTCATCTCACCATTTTCCCTATAACTTTTTTTTTATAATTACTCAGATTGTGAAATTTTGATTCCATTGATAAAACATACCCACACATTTGTGGTAAAAAAATTAGCTTGTGGGTCATTTTATTTTGGGAGTTACACTCCGTGGAAAATAGGGTTTGTGCCTAGTCCTGAAACTAGTCAAAAACAGGTGTTTCGGGTAAAAACGTCATAACTTATTCATAACAGATCCAAATTTAGTGAGACTAAATGTGTTGGTTAGGGTATAGTTTTTAGTATGTTTTTTAATAGTTTTAGATCAATTCAATGAACATTTTGTGCGGGCCACGCTCTACAAGGTCGCTCTCTAGAATAAGCCAGAATTCAGCAAGGTATGTCATTTTTGCTATAACTTCTTTTTTGAGAGGTTCCAAGTAGTGAAACTTGGAGGAATTGCATAAAACACACTGAATAACATTTTGTGTTAGTTTTCGATATTTATTCATTACAGGTACAAAGTTATGATTATTTCAAGTTGGGGTTGTTGACTAATCCAAAACTAGTGATGGTTGAAACAAGCAATTGATGAGTTGGCACATACATGAGGTGTATAGTTGATTATGTTGGTACATATTGATGATTCATTGTTGATTATTATTTGAAACATGATTTGTATATACTTGGTACATGGTTGGATGCACTTGTTTATGGTACAGGTTGATTACAGGTTGTTTGGCATAGGTTGGTGCATGGTTGATGCACTTTTTTATGTTGACAGATTGATATCTGTTGAGGATTGTTGCCTCATCTCAATTGGTGCTGAGAATGTAAGATGATTCTTGCATATAGAGCTGGTGCTCTTGTAGAGTTGTACTCTCTTCAGTTGTTGCTGAAAAACCCCCAGATTGAAGTCCATAATAAAAAGAAAAATTGTACATACATCTTGTGTTCTTTGTGTTCATTGTGGAGATGATTTGTTGATGATATGTTGCTGATATATGTTGCTAATATGTATTCACATATAACTGATTATAAATGATAGCAATGAGTAATGAGCAAACGTTGAATGTTAACTAAGGAGTTTTTGTGTAAGAGGGAAGTTTTGGGAAAAAGATCCCCACACTCATTCACCCCCCTCTAAGTGTGGTAGGTGTGTCCAACAATTTCATTATAGAGCTTTTTAATCATTCTTTGTAATCTTTTCATGTCAATAGAATTCTTATTTTTTTCTTCTATGTGTTGTTTTGATTGAGGTCTTTCCACCATAAGTTTGTCCTTCAAGATTATGATTTTATAAACATGGGTTGTTTATATGGGATTCCATACACTATCCTTCCTTCTAACACCAAAATCTAATAAGGGGGTTGGATTCCCAATGCTCAAAAATAGAAATTAAACCCAAGGATGAGGCCCAATTAGATTCTCTCATGTTTTTTGTGGAATAATCCTTCGGGTTATTGATTCGACAACCATTTGATGGGATTTAAAAGTTCTTTCTAGAAATTCTCTCTACTCTTGTTGTGTTTTTCTTTCTTTTAATTTCATAAAAATTAATGCATAAAATAAATTAATCTAATGTATTTTAAAAGAAATCTATTCTAAAGGATAACATGTAGAAACACCGAATGAAAATATCTACAACTATTCATTTCCTTGGAAGTAATTCAACTATGTATTAATGACTGCATGATAATTTCAAGAAACATACGTGCTACGAAAGTTGAAAGAGATAAAATTTATAACTAATGAGAATGTTGAGAATTAATTCTAAGAAACACTTCACATATAAATAATGAAAAGAAAGTAACTATAAAATAAAATGACCACTTGTTGAATATACTTAGTAACTCATTCAACACATAAGATAACTTAACAGTATTAAAATCCTTACTAGACATCTGTAATATTTATGTATTTGTAGAATAATCCACCAAAAAGAGAAAACACATAGAAATTCAACAAAGAAAAAAAATGCTTTAACTCCAAAAGAATTTCTAAATTTAGTTTTGAATTAGTTCTCTGCTACAATTCTTGAGAAATTGCTCCAAAGGCCAAAGACCCTTTACTAGAGATCAATCTCTTTATTTATAATAAAAAATTATCACTTAAAATAGTATAAATCATAAATTAATATAAAGAAAAAATATAAAAGTTCAAAAAACATATGCATGCTGCTATGATTATGGTTGACTAGATGACTCAATGAATGCATGTTTATCATGGTAGCTAGTCCATTGTTGTAACAATTCTTCACATAAGCAAGTATGTGGGAACAAATGTTGATCCATAGAAAAAATTAAATTTTCCTTTTTATTCATGAAGCATTGAGTGTATCTTTCTATTTTTGAAATAAGCAACTTCAGTTGGTCCTTTGTCTTAACTCCAACAACAAGATATTTTTCCATGTGACCACATCCTACTAAATTGATCCCTCTAACATTAGCTTCATTCTTGCTTGTGATTTGTTTAAACTATGGTATCACTTCATCTAATGGACAAAATTCTTCAAGCTAAACAAACGTAGGAAAGTGATTATCAGGCATAACCTTGTTAAAAGGATTCCAAAATTTCAAATATGTTGACCACTCAACATTAACCTACCTAACCTACACCATATCCAAATATTCCTAATATTTTGTTGCTTTTTTCATCTTGGCTATGCCTTCATCTATCAATTCTCTGATGCCATAGTCTTCTTTGCCACAAGACTTTTGAATTTCCTTAATATACTCAATCTTATATTGCAATTTTGTTCACTTCTCATTGGATTTAAAAAATTCTTTAGAAACAACAGATAATTGCAATGTTTCCTCCTGAAGTTATGTTATATTTTTCCAAAAAAATTATTTTGATCTATTCATTATCTTCTGATCTAGGGGGATATTAGTGGCCACCCACCTATTCCAATTAGCTCCTCTTATTAGTTTTTAGTCCAACACGTTCTTCTATATTTCTTTGTAATTGTGGGTTCTACACTTCTTGGGTTGTTTGAAGCCCTACACCTGGCCTCCCACCTAATCCAACTGGCTTATTTTGTATGTTTTCATATCAGCACACCTTGTTGTACTTCCAGGATCGTTTTGGGGCCCTAAACAGTGTTTTTTTTGGCTCGTCATAATCAAAATGTAGATGGAGTTAGATTTTCACAATACAATGCATATTTCTTGAAAAGACCTTTCCAACAGGCTATCACGTGCCTAAAACAGAGATCGTATGCAAAAGTTACGACCCCAAGAAGTTAATGTACTAACTTATCCACGGGGCCCGCATGACTTTTGGTGTTAGGTTTTTGGATGTCTAGGGTTTTGGCATTCATGTTTAACATAAAAGGCCTTCAAAGCCTCATTGTAATCATATTCTGGCGAATGAGCATAGCCTTCACATTTCTTCTTGGAGATAAAGTTGCCACCATTCTAGCGAGTCTTGCACTCTGTATTTTTACAGTCTCTTTAAAATTATTTCATTAATATAAATCAAGTATTGTTGTATTTCTCTGTTTCTCGCAATTTTCATGAGTACTTCATTATAATTACTCTGTTTTCATTTCGTTCCAAAAATAATCTGGATCAGTGGTATCAGAGCAGGCTGCTCTTGATCATTTTTTCCGCTCGTGTCCCTGACAAGGTCTGAGTATAGCCAATTGGGTATCAAGCTTGTCTCTCTTAAGAAAAATCACTCTCACACACCCAAGAAACCCTCGATGGCGGAAGAAAATAAAAACGGTGGAGCATAAGATTCTATTAACTTGTTACTTGAGCAAGCTCTCAAGCGACAAAGGCATGAAATGATGGAGAATTGTGCAGACATCCTTCAATGACTACCGATAGCAACAGGCACATCTTCATCAAGCTACAATTTTGGAGGAACCTCTCCCTTCAAGGTACAAGTTAATTTTTATATTCTCATATTTGAAGGTCAAATAGATGTGGATGCCCTAGAAAAATGGTTAAATCTATTAGAAGGTTATTTCTCTGTTCAAAATTTTTCCGACAGGCAAATGATCACCTCTGCACTCCTCAAGGCTCTCCCCCATGTCAAACATTGGTGGGAAACTTATCGGGAGAAGATTTCCACAGAGGAATCTGGAATATATGGGGCCAAGCCCACTTGGGATTTTTTTGTAGATGCGTTCAAAGAATAGTACTATCCTGTTGGTAACTATGAAGACCAGTACATGAGATGGACCACACTGCGGCAAGAGAAGATCCAAACAGTGTCGGAGTTCATGAATACTTTCCATACCTTGCGCACCAAGATGGGTATCAAAGACTTCAAGCGACATCTAGTTATGAAATATTGTGGGGCTCTACATAGGTACATCCAAACCAAAATGGATTTCCTAAACATCTCACCATTGGGAGCTTCCTATCAATATGCTATCAAAATCGAGCAGAAATTTAGGCACCAGAAAAAATGGGAATTTGGGTCTATAAATATGCAACAACCAAAGCATGTTAAATACGACTCTAAATAATAGCCTCTAGACAGCCAGTCCAAGACATGTGATAAGAAGGGTCAAGTAAAGATGAAGAATGACACTGGGAAGTGGTGTGACTTCCACAAAATGCCCTGGCACAACACCGATGAATTTCACTTGAAACAATCATTGGTGGTCGAGGTCAAAGACACAAAGCCAAACCTTGATTCAGAATCCCATCCAGAAAATATTGAAAACAAATAGATCATCGACGCAGACCCCACTACTACTGTCGCGACTACAACAATTCAACTAGAAGAACTAGTATATCCTGAAGAGGGGGAGCATCTGTTCCATTCATAGATGTGGGTGAAGGGGACTCCATTGCATTTCATTGTTGATAACGATAGCCAGAAGAAACTCATCTAAGCTAAGGTCACCAAACAGTTGGGGTTATCGACAACATTACACCCGCAAACATACAACATCGGTTGGCTTCACGAGAGATGAGATCTTTGTGTCAGCCAGCATTGCCACCTACCCTATGGCATCCATCCCTTCAAGGATGAGGTAGTGTGTGATGTTTCCCCTCTTGATATATGTGATGTTGTTTTGGGCCAACCATATATGTGGAAAATTCATGTTGTCTATGACTCTAGACCCCATAGTGTCATTATTACTTTGGTCGGTCATCTCTACAGGATACCAGAGGTAGTTCCTACTATTGATCCACCAAAATAGTGTCACAAGGTAATCTCTCATACTGCAAAATCCATCCTCTTCACAACTTTTTCAAAGGATGCACAAAATACCACTACAACCACTGCAGCCTCAACACCTCTCTAGCAAAAATAAATTTTTGAAGATAAAGAATATATTGTTTATTCACCTAAAATGGTGCCTACACAATGCCCCATCAAAAACAGAGACAATAGGTTGGTGGAACAAACTCAACCCCTCCAACAATAGGTTTGTGACATTCTTCCACAAGTAACAAGCAAAACTTCTCCAACAAGGCACGCAACTCACCAAGCTTCAGATTCAAAAAATGTTTTCCCCTCTTCCCTGGGCACTAAACGTAATGGAGAACATTGCTTCCTAAGGGGGAAGGATTGATCCAGGTGGATATTGGTGGCCACCCACCTATTCCAATGAATCCTATTGTTAGTTTTTAGTCCAACACATTCTTTTGTACTTCTTTGTAATTGTGGGTTCTACACTTTCAGGGTTGTCTGAAGCCCTACACATATTCCAGGTGGATATTGGTGGCCTCTCACCTAATCCAACTGGATTATTTTGTATGTTTTCATGTCAGCACATATTTTTGTACTTCCAGGGCCGTTTTGGGGCCCTATGTAATGACCCCATCGTTACGACTACAAGCGAAGCAGAAAGTGCAATTTTTTTTTTTAAACGGGACGGTAACAATGATTACAACTAAACAACACATCTGACGGCAGGCACCACACCCACGGAACAGGAAACATGCAACTTTGTTTCCACACACTAGCAAAAGAGAAATTGGGAAAAACATGCATAAAACAACAAGGAGAAACAACTACCTGCCCTACACAACATGACCATTCCTACAAGATAAGGTACAACATCCCCTTCCTGACACAACGGCCTTGACGACCAATGACTAGTACCTCAAGGTGCGTGAACCAAACGCTTGAAGGCGTTACAACCTAAGCTCTAACAACAACTTACAACGATCAACAACACTCACATGGGAAGCATAGACTCCGGCCACGGCATCATTTTCCTCTATCCAATAGGGTGCGCCATGATCCCCTCATCAGGAATCATGTCATCCCTAGATGAGAAGCACGACAATAACCCTGGCACAAACATATTCTATCTGGACCATAGACTCAAGACCAACCCATGCGCTAGGAGACTGAAATAGCGGACACAAAGACTACACCCACCCCCCAAGCAACGGGTCGACAAGACCCGATATGACGTCAACAAGAGAGCGCAAGCCATTACATGACTTCACCAACCACCCAAACCAGTAATCAAGACTAAATTAGAAAAAAATTACCAATCTAAATTAACATAACTTACACTCTAATTTAGCATGTCTAAATTACAATTTAGTCAATATACACCAATCGAATTCAACATTAATTACAATCTAAATTGGCAATTCTAAATTAATCACTAAATACCATATAACTTAGCAATTAACCTCATAAACAACGTTAACAATATCAATGTACAAGCTGCAATTATCACACTAGTTAACGATATTAATTTACAAATTAGTCATTAATGTACCATCTAATTTAACATTAAATGCAAATCAAATGGAACAAGTCTTAATTATAATTTGGTCATCAATGTACCATCTAATTTAACCTTAAATGCAAACCAAATTTAGCAAGTCTAATTAAGTCAATACTAACACTATAAACAATAATTGCATTCTAATTTAACAAGTTTGGTTTAATTAATACAAAAACTAGATTGACAAGTCTAGTCTAAGTTAATATATAGGTTGTCTACTCATTTAAGGACTGTCTAATCATATTAAAGGCTACTCTAATCAATTTAAAGGTTGTTTAAAATAAGAAGTGGTCTAAAATAAAAGCTAAATCGCTACAGTGAAATCTAGTTTAAATCCTCAAAAATCTCATTCCAAAACCACAACATTGATATCACCATCTTTAAGGGAGATTCGCAGAGTGGAATAGGATGATAAACGCTGAGGTAAATAGAAGTAAAACCCTGAGTTTTAAAAAGAACGTGAATTTGCAGTTAAGGGTATTTACTCAGGCAGTCAAATATTACATATAAAATAATCTGACCAATTAAAAATCGTTGAAGAGGCTATTGGTAAGGAACTGTTGTAGCTAACACTGTCGGTATGAAATCTTGATGGATAATCACTATACAGTCTATTAATTTAGTTTAAAGACACAATGAGAACACTGGCACTACACACAAGTCGTCGGCTAACTTATTTATTACCCAATTAATGTTATTAACTTCACCAGAATCATTGTCATTGCCAAGTGCTCATTGAACCCCAACCCCAATGCTATTAAACACACCCAGGGAGTAAATCTTGCAGTCAACTCCATACACGCAGTCCAAAATTCACTAGGTGAAATGCTGGCAATCAGAAAAACGCAGACTTACATTCGCCCACATGCAGTATATCGTTGTCTTACTTAATGCGCTCACTGCTAGGCACAGCCAGATACAAATCTTACTCCTTAGTAAATATCATTCCACAGTATTGAAACTAAATAAAATTGAATAATTACTATCATAGGAAATAAAGAAATAAAAATGATTATCTATAGGAAATAATACACAGACAGACCATTCAATAATAAAAACGTTCTGGTGACGATTCAATATCATAGGAAATAAAAACGTAACCTATCTACAGCTAAATAATACGCAATCATACCATTATCTACTGAATATTAGTACTAACGGACAAGGTATAAACATCAAAGATCTACATCGAATTATGAACACAGACAGAGAATATACATCTGTAAAAATTTATGCAAAACGTATTACAAATTCGTTGTGCCATTCATTGTCAAGTTCTTTTGCAGTCAACAGTGTAAATAAATCGTGGTTCTAAGGCTGTGTTGTTATTAAAAATCGCAGTCCCAACAGTGAAAACAAAACGCCTCAAATTGACACTCAATGGGGCAATGTTAGCAGTAAAAAAAAACGAATATCGCAGAGTAACCAAGTAATACCTCTAGCCAAACACCGCCCCCAAAAAACGCAGTTTAGAATAATTTATAGACTGTTAATCAAGTGGACAATTACGCAAGCTAAATTCATAAAAAAAAACTTAATGTGCAGAGGTAAAGTCGCAAAAAAAGGGCATACTAGATGTATAAAAACCACACAGTAAATTCGCCAGAAGGGCATAAAAACGCAGAATTAAACTCATCCCTCAATTATATAAAAACACAGAGTTAAGTTTTTGTGGCTGAGGGTGTTGAAATGCAAAGAAAACCCAACACATTTTTCAGATTGTCGAGAACGATTAAGACGCAGAGGTGATAAAACATGCAGAGATTGAGGCAAGGTGGAGATCAACGTAGAGATAAGGAGGGGTAAACAGCCGGGCAAACACATCCCTCGCTCATCATCCACACACAGAAAAGCAGGGCATTAGAATCTATAGGTCATTGTGCACCAAAGTGACAACCGTTGATTTGGCTCCTGGCCGACTGCTCAGACATGCACTGATGAACTAGGGATGAGGATGAAAAACTCAACTCTTCACAACAATCAACAAACCAAAGGACAGTCACAACATGCAGGGATCAAAAGCCAAGGGAATCAATCAACAATGAGCTTAAGGCTATGGGGAAATTAAGTTATCAATTAAAATGCTAAGTCAAACATTTTCTTGACCCAATTAAAAATACAGAATTGAAAGCGTGAGGTATAATAAGAATCTACCATGCAGAATCAAAGTAAGTGTACTGTAGCCCGATTCATTCACTTTGATACGTTATCCCACACGCTTTGTGCAGATCTTGCTTGTCGACCGATGAAACTTCACCTGTACCTCCCAGCCAACATCAGGGGTACTCTTCTTCCCCTTTAGCCCCCCGATCCACAAAGGGGCCACGTACACTAACCAGAAAACAACTAGCTCCCAGATTTCCTTGCAAGGCAGAGCTACTACTCCTCACCGAGCTGGGTATCCCAACTCCCACGAGCTAAGTTAGTCAAGTCTAAATGTCTGCAGCGTAACATTATGCATGACAGAACCAATCCATCATCCTCCTCCTCCCTCATTTATATAGAATTTCTAACTCATTTACTTTCCCAAAATCCCATTTAATTTATTGTTCAATAATTTAATTCATCAAAATCCTCCCCGTACATGTGTCACCCATCCCCTTCATTGCACCATAAATTAATTTCATTAATTAATTAATTACTCCTATTTCCCTCACCCACCTAAAAGCATTCCTAGAATCGCTCTTAGGTGTCCCCATATTCCCTTACACATTTTAATGACTTACCCCCTTACTAATTTACTAGTTAAGTTTAATTTAGAAAGTTCTTAAATGTTAGATACCTTACTAAGTTAGTATTTCTGCTTTTTTTTTCCCTTGTGTTTCCCCTTTCTTTTTATGTTTCCCACTTTTTCATAGTTTCCTAATTCTTTTAAAATTCCCTCTTTCCCTTTTCATTTAAGACTCAAATTGGCATGTGTATAGAATTATTTTTTCCCCTTTTACTTTTTAATTAATAAATTTTTAATTAGCATATGTAACAAAACAATTATTTCCCCTTTTTCCCCCTTTTTAAATTTTATCCCCCAAAAGATTTTTTATAAATTAATTGAATTGCTTACCCCCTTCTCATCACATGATTAATTATGATTATGATTATTATTATTTTTTTTTATATAAATATATATTTTTATTTTTATCACAAGTATCACTTAGACCTAGACTTTATTTTCCTAGGCTGGACAACATTTTATTAGGGAAATTGTTTTAAATCTTTCTCATTACATTATTTGTTCTAAGTCCATATAGGTTTATTCATTTATTATTTAACAACGCGACGTGCCCTTTAGGACGCACTAGGTGCTCCAAGGGTGCCACTCGCCTCATTCTATTTCCCTTGCACGATGTGCCCTTCAAGACGCACTACGTGCTCCAAGGGTGCCACTCGCCTCTTTCCATTTTTCTTGCGTGACATGCCTTTCAGGATGCACTACGTGCTCCAAGGATGCCACTCGCCTCTTGAATGACTTAGTAGACATCAAAAACCATTGGAGTCAATACTTCATCGGGTGATCTTGTAGGAGACTAAGGACCTCTAAGGAATAAGGCCCCTGCCTTATTGTGCGCCCCTTAGAATCATCGTGAGCGACTGTTGCAGTCAGCCCTCACGGCATCATGGGTATTCTCGAACTAGGTAGTCGTTAACCCACAGTTTGAGCCACAGTGAGACTGCTAGTAAGCTGTGGTAGGGTTGTTGTCCACACCTCTCCCTCAATGTCTCTGGTAGTCGTGCATGACCCCTCTACTCCACATGTAAGTTTGGTCGGAAAGATATTGTGAGACTGCATCATCAACGAATCATGTCAAAAATAATATCCATAATCATATCATCTAATCAGATGCACAAATGTCATATATAAAACAATCAAACCCCAATTTTCCACTCCCTGACTCGATCCAGAGTCCAAGGGGTTTCATCGATGCCTCTACATCCTTGAGGTCCAAAATCCTGCACACTCAGGAAAACTGAGTCAATAACACCTGTCTATGTCAATATAGAGAAATAACATGTCATCAATCCATAATGCCTCATAATCATAATCAAATACCCAATAGTATAATAATTTGGATCACTTGCAAGCAAGTGTCCTCAAAGAATAAGTTCGCTCAGTGCGCGCTAGAGCGAGATGTTACATACACCCCCTCTTGGTATAAAATTTGTCCCAAAGTTTCATAGTATATGTGCCGAAATAATGTGTATCACAATATCATAAGTCTATCTATAAAAAAAAATGGAAACTATTGGCGCATATCATATGTGTCCTCCTAGGTCTCCGAGTGTGGACTATAGTTGTCCCACTGGACCTTGACATGATCTACTATTCAATGTCGTAGTTGTCAAATGTGATGATCCAGGATGTGGATTGGCGCAGCTGTGATCACTCCCTCATCCGATACCTTCAAGGAACTCATGTCAATAACATGTGTAGGATCACCAATATAATGTCTCAAAACAAATACGAGAAAAACATCGTGCATACGCCTCAAAGAATCAGGCAACGCTAGTCAATAGGTCACGGTCCCCTTCCTCTCCACAATATTGAAAGGTCCCACGAACCTAGGAGATATTTTATCTTCCTTTCCAAAATTGATCGAACTCTTATGCGGTTTTACTCCCAAGAAGACTTGATCGCCAACTTCGTAACTACGGTCGACAAGGTGTGCATTGGCATAACTCTTTTGTCGATCCTGTGGTTCTTTAATCCTTTGTCTTGTTGTTTTCATTTGCTCTTCCATTTATTGGATTGCTTCTGGTCCCAATAGAACCCTATCCTCAAGCCGATACCAACTCAAAGGCATCTGACATGGTCGCCCATAAAGAAAATTGAAAGGCACCATCTTAATGGTGCTTTGGTAACTGTTGTTATAAGCAAATTCCACCAGTGGAAAGAATTATTCCCAACTATTTTGTTGGTCCATCATGTACATGTGCAACATGTCCTCCAAGGTCTGTTTCATTCATTCAGTATGCCCATCAGTCTTTGGGTGACACGTAGTACTAAATCTAAGTTGGGTTCCCAAGGCCTCTTGGAAACTAGTCCAAAATCATCCAGTAAACACCGATCCTCGATCAGATACAATCCTCTTAGGCACACGCCATGAAACCTCACAATATTGCTGATGAAAAATCTAGCTATGTCAAGTGCCTGATACGTTGTACGCACAGGAATAAAATGGGCACTCTTCGTCAGAGTGTCGACTACTACAAAAATCGAGTCATGTCTCCTTACCGTCAGTGGAAATCCAACAATAAAATCCATCGAAATAACCTCCCATTTTGATTCTGGAATAGCGTGTGGTTGTAGCAATTCTATTGGATGTCTATGCTCGACCTTTACCTAGTGACATTCTAGACATCTGGCCACATAGTTGACTATGTCTGCCTTCATTCCTTTCCAGAAGAATAAGGGTTTAAGGTTTTCCCTCATCTTTGTGACTCCCAGGTGAGCCGTGTACACTGCTCTATGAGCCTTGTTTAGGATCAAGATCCTCAACTCGCCGTTCGGTGGTACGTAAATCTATTTTTTAAACCTCAATAATCCATCGTCGTCAAACGTAAATCCTTCAAATATTTGTACCATCATTGTGTTTTGTCTGATAAAACCCTCGACCTCTTTGTACCAGTCATCATCACACTGTAAGGTTGGAATATTTTCACTTAGATTCGTCTGAAGAGGAAACACCGAAAAGATGCGTGGTCTCTGACTCAATGCATCTGCCACTTGGTTCATTGTTCCTTTTATGTAAGAAATCTCAAAATCGTACTCGCTAAGAAGTTCCGACCAATGTCATTATCGCATGTTCAGGTCGCTTTGCGTAAAGATGTGTTGTAGTCCACAGTGGTTTGTCTTTAGTTCAAATTTTCGTCCAACTAGGTAGTGTCTCCAAACCTTCAAGGCATAAAAAATGGCTAACAACTCCCAATCATGCGTCACATAGTCCTCCTCATACCTTCTCAGTTTCCTCGAGATGTAAGCGATCACTCGACCGTCTTGCATCAAGACACCGCCTAAGCCTTCCTTGGATGCGTCAGTGCATACCAAGAAGTCTGCATCCATGTCAGGGACATTTAGTATCGATGTTGTTGTCAACAGCTCTTTGAGCCTCCAAAAAGATTCTGCCCATTTCTTGGTCCAAATAAACTTCTTGTTCTTCTTCTGCAATTCCATGTTCGAATTTGCTATCTTCGAAAATCCCTCGACAAACCATCGATAGTATCCTTCTAAACCAATGAAGCTACGCACTTCCGGGACATTCGTCAGCGCAGGCCATTCCATAATAGCCTCGACATTTACTGGATCCATGATGATGCCTTTGCAGGAGATGACATGCCCTAATTAGTGAATCTTTGATTGATAAAACGAGCATTTGGACAACTTCCCATACAATTGGTGCTCTCGCAGACACTGTAGTACCAAGTGCAAGTGCTCTTCATTCTCCTCCGTTGTCTAGGAGTAAATAAAAATATCGTTAATGAATACTTGGACGAACTTGTCCAAGTACTCGCGGAACACCCCATTCATCAAACTCATAAATACCATTGGGGAATTTGTGAGTCCAAACAGTAAAACAGTAAACTCATAATGTCCAAACCTCGTCTTCAAGGAGGTCTTAGGGATGCCATTCTCCTTGATCTGTAACTGGTGATACCCTGATCGCAAATCAATCTTTGAGAACACTGTCGCACCCTTCATCTGATCGAACAGATCATCAATCCTCAGCAACATATATTGGTTCTTTATCGTTGCCTTGTTCAATTGACGGTAGTCAATATAGAGCCTCCATCACCCATCCTTCTTTTGTATGAAAATAACAGGCGCGCCCCACGGTGACACACTTGGACGTATAAGTCCCAGGTCCAGCAACTCCTTCAGTTGCATTCTGAACTCTTGTAACTCTGGGGTTGACATCCGATAAGGCGTTCTTTCTATCGCTTCAGTCCCCAGTTTCAGGTCAATGGTAAATTCCAATTCCCTCTCCAGTGGCATCCCGGGTAACTCCTCCGGAAAGACGTCTGCAAACTCTCTCACTACCGAAAGGTGTTATAGACCTTCCGCTACTCCCTTCTCATTTAATGCAAGGATCACATAAAGCTTACATCCCTTGTGCATTCTCTTCCATAGCTGCAAGGAAGAGATGAACCTCAGGGAAACTACCTGGTTTCGTCCTACAATCATGTGTCTTTTTCCCTCATTATCAACCCAGCTCAATTGTTTCGTCTTGTAGTTGAATATCGCCTCATGCGATTCCAGCTAGTCCATACCGATCATGACGTCATAAGATTCTAATATCGTGATGTATAGGTTGGCCATGGTGACAAACTCTCCCAGGTTAAGGGTACAGCCCGTAACCTTTCCTCCAACCTTTTGCTTGGCTCCCAAAGCTAAACTCATCATGTTCGACTACCTTTACCTTAATCCTTTTTAGCGCTGCACCAAAAATGAAACTCTCAGTAGCATTGGGATCTATCAAAATAATAAGGGTTTGTTCAATGATGGTATCTGACGTCTCGAGCACAGTCGACTGGTGCTCTGCTTGGTGGTTATTCACCACTGCATGAATCTGATGAGCCTTGCCCAAATCTCCCACAGTAGTGGGTCTGTCTGATCTAGATGTTCTAGTCCTCTCCACTGGGTAGTCGCGCTGGTAGTGTGGCTCCACACACGTCCAACACCCCTTCTTCAGTCCAATACTCTTGGTACCCAAAGTAGAAGATGACGGCCCACCGACCTGCAATCCTAGTCTGTTTTGTTGAAAATGCCTAAACTGTTGTTGTTGCGGTCGACGTTGTTGTTGATGTTGTAGTCCCGGATAAGGTGTCCGTTTTTTAGTCGTCGGTCACCGAGGTGTAGTGAAAGTGGATCCCCTCTAGAAGCCATGATATCCAGGTGTATGTCTTGCTGGTGTATGATGTTGTTGCACACTAGATGACACTTTCCCTACCGGTCTCGCTAGAGTCCTGCTCTGACCCCCGCTGATAAGATCCTCCTCTGTTATAAGGGCCTTCTAGATGACATCATGCAAGGTTTGAGGCATTATAATCCTAACCTTTGCACGTATGCTACCATTAAGGCTGAACACAAACCTGTTGACCTTAAGTTTCTCAGTATTAAGATTCAGAGCATACCGAAGCAACTCCATAAAATGGGCCTCATACTCGAGCACCATACGGTCTCCCTATCATAAGGCGTTGAACTCGTTGAGTTGACGCTCAATGAATTCCTCTGATAGGTACCTCTCTCGGAACCGTTCCCATGACACATCTTCGACAACCATGTTCAGTTGCGACCGGAGTGTCTTCCACCATAGAAAAGTGCTCCCCTTCAGTTGAAAGACCGCCATGCGGACCTTCATGTTGGAGGCATAGTCGTGAAGTGCAAAGCACATAGCCATATTCTCCAACCATGCCTCAACGACTGCGTCGTCCAGGGCACCAAAAAACTCGGGAAATTTGACCTTCTCGAGTTCGTGGTGAATGCTACTAGTACCAAACGGAGCGTGCAGTGGACCCTCAGGGGGTGTCGGTGCCTTCGCCTCATCTCTGTCTAATCGGTTGATTAGTGCCTCAGACATACCCTGAAAATACCTCGTCAGCCCAACCACATCACCCACCACTATATGATCCTGCCCGACAACCTGTTTGTCTCCCTGGGGATTAGACCCCTCAGGAGTGGATGTTGTTGGAGGTGTCATGCCTCCTCTCCTAGAACCTCGTCATCTACCTCTGTGGAGATCTCTAACCATGATTACCTACACGAATACAAGTCAACTTAATTAGCAACATTATAATCAAATATCATATCAACAAAATTCATAGTGTTCCCAAGTCACGGGTTGAACCCGCTCTGATACCATATGTAGTGACCCCATCATTATGACTACAAAAAAAGAAAAAGGTGCATTTTTTTTAAAAATGGTACGGAAACAACGATTACAACTAAACAACACATCTGACGGGAGGCACCACACCCGCTGAATAGGAAATAGACAACTTTGTCTCCACGCACTGGCACAAGAGCAACTGAGCGAAACATGCGTAAAAAAATAAGGAGAAACGACTACCTGCCTGACACAACATGACCACGCCTACAAGATAAGGTACAACATCCCCCTCCCGACACAACGGCCTTGACGACCAATGACTAGAACCTCAAGGCGCGCGAACCAAACTCTTGAAGGCGTAACAACCTAAGCGCTAACAACAACTTACAATAATCAACAACACTCACATGGGAAGCACAGACTCCAGCCACAACATCATTCACCTATGTCCAATAGGGCATGCCATGATCCCCTCATCAGGAATCATGTCATCCTCAGATGAGAGGTGTGACAATAACTCTGGCGCAAACATATTCTATCTGGACCATAGACTCAAGACCAACCCACGCGCTAGGAGATTGAAATAGCTGACACAAAGACTACACCCACCCCCCAAGAAACGGTTCAGCAAGAGGTGATATGATGTCAACAAGAGAGAGCAAGCCATTACATGACTTCCCCAAGCACCCAAACCATTAATCAAGTCTAAATTAGTCAATAATTGCCAATCTAAATTAACATAACTTACACTCTAATATAGCATGTCTAAATTACAATTTAGTCAATACATGCCAATCTAATTTAACATTAATTACAATCTAAATTAGCAATTCTAAATTAATCACTAAATACCATCTAACTTAGCAATTGGCCTCATAAACAATGTTAACAATATCAATGTACAAGCTGCAATTATCACACTAGTTAACGATATTAATTTACAAATTAGTCATTAATGTACCATCTAATTTAAAATTAAATGCAAATCAAATGGAGCAAGTCTAAATTATAATTTGGTCATCAATGTACCATCTAATTTAACCTTAAATGAAAACCAAATTTAGCAAGTCTAATTAAGTCAATACTAACACTATAACCAATAATTACATTCTAATTTATTAAGTCTGGTTTAATTAATACGAAAACTAGATTGACAAGTCTAGTCTAAGTTAATCTATAGGTTGTCTACTCATTTAAGGATTGTCTAATCATATTAAAGGCCGCTCTAATGAATTTAAAGGTTGTTTAAAAGAAGAGGTGGTCTAAAACAAAAGCTAAATCGCTAGGGTAAAAGCTAGTTTAAATCCTCAAAAGTCTTGTTCCAAAACCACAAAATTTATATCGTCATATTTAAGGGAGGTTAGTAGAGTGGACTAGGATGATAACTGCTAAGGTAAACAGAAGTAAAACCATGAGTTTTAAAAAGAACGTGAATTTGCAGTTAAGGGTATTTACTCAGGCAGTCAAATATTACATATAAAATAATCTGATCAATTAACAATCGTTGAAGAGGCTATTGGTAAGGAACTGTTGTAGCTAATGTTGTCGGTATGAAATCTTGATGAATAATCACTGTACAGTCTATTAATTTAGTTTAAAGACACAATGAGAACACTGGCACTACACACAAGTCGTCGACTAACTTATTTATTACCCAATTAATGTTATTAACTTCACCAGAATCATTGTCATTGCCAAGTGCTCATTAAACCCCAACCCCAATGCTATTAAACACACCTAGGGAGTAAATCTTGTAATCAATGCCATCCACGCAGTCCGAAATTCGCTGGGCAAAATGCTGGCAATCAGAAAAATGTAGACTTACATTCGCCCACATGCAGTATATCGTTGTCTTACTTAATGCGTTCAATGTCAGGCACAGCTAGATGCAAATATTACTCCTCAGTAAATATCATTCCACAGTATTGAAACTAAATAAAATTGGATAATTACTATCATAAGAAATAAAGAAATAAAAACGATTATCTATAGGAAATAATACGCACACAGACCATTCAATAATGAAAACATTCTGGTAATGATTCAATATCATGGGAAATAAAAATGTAACCTATCTATAGCTAAATAATACGCAGTCAGACCATTATCTATTGAATATTAGTACAGACGAACAAGGTATAAACATCAAAGATTTACATCGAATTATGAATGCAGACAGAGAATATGCATCTGTAAAATTTTATGCAAAATGTATTACAAATTCGTTGTCCCATTCATTGTCAATTTATTTTGCAATCAACAGGGTAAAGAAATCTCGGTTCTAAGGCTTAGTTGTTATTAAAAATCACAGTCCCAATAGTGAAAACAAAACATCTCAAATTGGCACTCAACAGGGCAATGTTAACAGTAAAAAAAAATGAAGATCGCAAAGAAACCAAGTAATACCTCTAGCCAAACACCCCCCCCCAAAAATGCAGTCTAGAATAATTTATAGACTGTCAATCGAGTGGGAAATTACGCAAGCTAAATTCATCAAAAAAAAATTAATGTGCAGAGGCAAAGTCACAAAAAAAGGGCATACCGGATGTATAAAAACCACACAGTAAATTCGTCGGAAGGGCATAAAAACGCAGAATTAAATTCATCCAGCAAATATACAAAAATGCATAGTTAAGTTTTTGTGGTTGAGGGTGTTGAAATGCAGAGAAAACCCAACACATTTTTCAGATTGCCGAGAACAATTAAGACGCAGAAGTGATAAAACATGCAAAGAGCAAGGCAAGGCGAAGATCAATGTAGAGATAAGGAGGGGTAAACAGTAGGGCAAACACATCCCTCACTCATCATCCACGCACAGAAAAGCAGGGCATTAGAATCTATAGGTCATTATGCACCAAAGTGACGACCGTCGATTCGGCTCTTGGCCGACTGCTCAAGCGTGGACTGACGAACTAGGGATGAGGACAAAAAACTCAACTCTTCACAACAATCAACAAACCAAAGGATAGTCACAACATGTAGGGATAGAAATCCAAGGGAATCAATCAACAGGGAGCTTAAGGCTATGGGGAAATTAAGTTATCAATTAAAATGATAAGTCAAACATTTTCTTGACCCAATTAAAAATATAGAATTTAAAGCATGAGGTATAATAAGAATCTACCATACAAAATCAAAGTAAGTGTGCCATAGCCCGAGTCATGTGCTCTAGGACGTTATCTCGTGTGCTTCGTCCAGCTCCCACTTGTCAACCGATGAAATTTCACCGGTACCTCCCAGCCAACACTAGGGGTACTCTTCTTCCCCTTAGCCCCCCGAGCCGCAAAGGGGCCACGCACACTAACAAGAGAGAAACTAGCTCCTAGCACGCCTCACAAGGCTGAGCTACCACTCCTCATCGAGCTGGGTATCCCAACTCCCACAAACTAAGTCAGTCAATTCTAAATTTCTGCAACATAATGTTATGCATTACAGAACCAACCCATCATCCTACTCCTCCCTCCTTTATATAGAATTTCTACGTCATTTACTTTCCCAAAATCCCATTTAATTTATTCTTCAATAATTTAATTCATAAAAAAATTCCCCATACATGTGTCACCCATCCCCTTCATTGCACAATAAATTAATTTCATTGATTAATTAATTACTCCTATTTCCCTCACCCACCTAAAAGCATTTCTAGAATCGCTCCTAGGTGTCCCCATATTCTTTTACACATTTTAATGACTTACCCCCTTACTAATTTACTAGTTGAGTTTAATTTAAAAGGTTCTTAAATGCTAGATACCTTACTAAGTTAGTCTTTCTGCTTCTTTTTTTTCATTGCGTTTCCCCTTTCTTTTTATGTTTCCAGCTTTTTCCTAGTTTCCTAATTCTTTTAAAATTCCCTCTTTCCCTTTTAATTTAAAACTCAAATTGGCATGTGTAGAAAATTACTTTTTCCCCTTTTCCTTTTTAATTAATAAATTTTTAATTAGCATATGTAACAAAACAATTGTTTCCCCTTTTTCCCCCTTTTTAAATTTTATCCCCCAAAAGATTTTTTATAAATTAATTGAATTGCTTACCCCTTTCTCATCACATGATTAATGATGATTATCATTATTATTATTTTTATTTTTTTTTATTTTTATTTTATATAAATATATATTTTAATTTTTATCACAAGTATCACTTAGACCTAGACTTTATTTTCCTAGGTTGGGTGACATTTTATTAGGGAAATTGTTTTAAATCTTTCTCATCACATTATTCGTTCTAAGGCCATATATGTTTATTCATTTATTATTTAACAACGCGACATGCCCTTCAAGATGCACTAGGTGCTCCAAGGGTGCCACTCGCCTCATTCAGTTTCCCTTGCGCGAAGTGCCCTTTAGGACGCACTATGTGCTCTAAGGGTACCACTCGCCTCTTTATGTTTTTCTTATGCAACGTGCCCTTCAGGACGCACTACGTGCTCCAAGGGTGCCACTCACCTCTTGACTGACTTGGTAGACATAAAAAAAACCTGGAGTCAATACTCTGTCAGGTGATCTTGTGGGAGACTAAGGGCCTCTAAGGAATAATGCCCATGCCTTATTGCGCGCCCATTAGAATCATCGTGAGCGACTTTCGCGGTCAACCCTCACGACATTGTGGGTCTTCTCGAACTAGGTAGTCGTTAACCTATAGTTTGAGCCACGACGAGAGTGTTAGTAGGTTGTGGCAGGGCTGTTGTCCACACCTCTCCCTCAACGTCTCTAGTAGTTGTGCATGACCCCTCTACTCCACATGTGAGTCTGGTCAGTAAGCTATCGTCAGCCTGCATCATCAACGAATCATATCAAAAATAATATCCATAATCATATCATCTAATCAGATGCACAAATGTCATATATAAAACAATCAAACCCCAATTTTGCACTCCCTGACTCGGTCCAGAGTCCAAGGGGTTTCATCGATGCCTCTGCATCCTCGAGGTCCAAAATCCTGCACACTCAGGAAAACCAAGTCAATAGAACCTGTCTATGTCAATACAGAAAAATAACATGTCATCAATCCATAATGTCTCATAATCATAATCAAATGCCCAATATTAAAATAATCTGGATCACTTGCAAGCAAATGTCCTCAAAGAATAAGTTCACTCAGTGTGCACAAGAGCAGGATGTTACACCCTAAAAAATATTTTTTTGGATCGTCGTAGTCAAACTGTAGATGGAGTCAAAGTTTGACAGTGTAATGCGTAGGTCTAGAAAATACCCTTCCAATGGGCTATCACTCACCTAAAATGGAGATCGTATGCAAAATGTACGACCCCGAGAAGTTAATGTACTAACTTACCCAAATGGGGCCCACATGAATTTCGGTGTTTCATCTCCTAGGGTTAGGTTTTTAGATGTATAGGGTTTTTGCATTCATGTTTATCATAAAAATTCCTTCAGAGACTCATTTTAATCATCTTTTGGAAAATGAGCATAGTCGTCACATCTCTTCTCAAAGATAAAGCTGCCACCATTCTAGCGAGTCTTGCACTCTGTATTTTTATAGTCTCTTTACAATTGTTTCATTAATATAAATCAAGTATTGATGTATTTCTCTGTTTCTGGAAATTTTCATGAGTACTTCATTATAATTACTCTGCTTTCATTTCATTCCGAAAATAATCTGGATCATCTTCGTTCTCTTCTAAAACATCGTCCATAAAATTTGTTATAGTCTCACGAGATTGTTTGTAATAATTGACTTGATTCTTAAATAATGAAAACTCTTTTTTCATACCTTCAACGTCACTCTCATGCTCTGGCTTTATCAATATTAGCATGAGAAATGGCTACTCCAACAGATAAAAAATCACTTAGCTTTCCCTTCTTTGTGTCCAACAAAGGCTCTTATGTACTACAAATCACAACATTATCCACACTTATATTTTGCTTTCCTCCATGTTATCATAACAATAACTTGTTTTCGTCAATTATAGGAAATGGACTCCAGGTCAACAAATTCATCCAAAGAATCAGGAATAGGTTGGTCACCCCATGATAGAATGTTTTCCAAGTTTCACAAAGTGTGAAACTATTCCAACTTTGGTTCCTTACCCTTGTCAATTTCTTGAGTTTCCCCAGGTTCTTGAGTCTAACTAGTTTCCTTAGGAGAAACTTCATTTTCTACATGTGCATCTATCTCTACCTGAGTACCTATCATGGACATATCTTTTTCATATGTGGTTAAATCAATTATCTACACAAGATACATTGTGGACTGAGGATATTGCTACTATACTAATGCTTGCTTGGTTTCATTCTCAAAACCACTCTATATTTTTGTTGTTATTTCCTATTGCAACTTTTCTTCATGTGTTTTTTTTATCTCCTCAAGATTTCTTCTTCTTTAACTCTTCATAAACCCTATTTTGTTCTTCCTCTTCTCATATCTTCTTTTATATCTCCTCCTTTTCATGTTTCTCTTTCAATTATCTTTTCCTCTGCTCACTTTATGTGGTTATTCTTTACCTCTCTAACTCTTCATGAACATGATCTCCTTGTTATTTATTTTGTGATTCCTCTTCTATCTTGCATTTGCATTAAGTTCATGCTCTTGCAATAATTTTCCCTGCTTCTCCTAGATAGATTTGAGTTCAACCTCCTCCCTTAACCTGATCTCTTCTTGTCTTCTGGCCTCTTCCACTTCTTTCTGCATCTAAACCTCTATTTACTTCCAACATTAATTTTCACATCCAATGATTAGGTTTTAAAAATAGCTAAATGATCATTTATTCTTCTCTCCAACACTTCCTCCTATTCATGATCATCTTGAGTGAATGCCTCATCATCCCATCTCTCATGGGTGTATGACCATGTGTAAATCACTTGATAAGCATGCTTTAAAACTAAGCCTTTTGGATCATGCCTTTGAAATTGTCTAGTTGGAAACCTATATTCTAGATGGTTGTCTACCTCTTGTCTTGCATGCTTTAGATCCCCTATAAAATAATGTCCTACTTTGAAACCTTATAGAATAAAAATCCTCTTGTTTGCTTCCTTTAGCTGTTATGTGATAAATCCTTAAAGCATAGTTTGGTAAGTGGCATCTCCAAAAACCAACCTATCTGGTACATATTTAGACAAAAGATGATGTGATGTAGTTGCACCATAAATTCTGATGTAGGTATATTCCTCCTCTAAGTACAAGTTACCAATACATATTAAAAACTTCTTGGAATGATCAATTAGTCTTGGACACTCTTGCAAAAAATAATGAAATGTAATTGAGCTAAAAAGGAATCACAAATGAGTGTATAATATTTTTTATACTTATTTTCCCACAACATTTGGAAATAAAAATGGGGATTCTGAGTTGTTCAAATTGAGATTAAGACCTAAAAATGAATTTCTATCACACACAATATCCAACAAATATGAATCCATACAAAATGAGGGCACCACACCAAGATTTTATAATGTCTTGTGAACTTTCTTAATCATGATATTGAGTTGATTTGATATGATAGTTGCCTAATTGAATAATGTGTTGGAATATGATTGTTGTTAGATCAAAACCTATAGGCATTAGTCTCTGCCACAATCGTCAAAGTTAGGATCCACGAGAGGGGGTTAAATCATGTCATGAAACTCATGGGAAGCGTTGAACCCAATTTCCAACAATCTCTCCCCAATGTGTGTTGAGCGAGTTTCAAACTTGAGACCTATTGCTCTGATACCATTTGTTGGGGAACAATTTCCATTAGACCAAAACCCGCAAGAATTAGTCTCTTTCACAATCGCTGGAATTACGACCATGAGAGGGGGTTAACCCATGTCGTGAAACTTGTGGGAAGCGTTGAACCCAATGTCCAACATAATGCTCCTAAAATGGTTATTATATAAGATAATATAACACATGCATCCATAAATCGGGATCAATCCTTCTCTCCATACAGTCTACATAATAACATCATGAGATACATATAGGGTTCCCTTAAACCTATAATAAGATACCATCCATTATTTCTATGCAATAAATTCTTATATTTCTTCCACCAACTAAATTCTTATCTTCCTAAATTCCTTAACGAAAGGGATACTAAGGAGCACTTCTAATTGTGGAAATCTTGTATTGCACCAAATTCCGAACACAATGATCAGATATTTATTGAAAAATCTGACTATGAGAACATTGATTGGTTAATGTTAGCTTAAAATGTTATAGTGAAAATTTTCGACGAAGTTACAAAAACTAGTTAGGCGACCTCATTGATGCTCATACAAAACCCTCCTAAACATATATCGGTGAATGTAAAAAAACATGACCTTGTTTGTGGATTCCTAATTTCATTAAGAGGAACTTTTGAAAAAACGTGTATCGATGATTTTGGAAAAACGTGTATTGGCACTTCCGATTTCCATTGTATCGATGAACTTCAAAAAATTTGACTTTGTCAGCATTTTCGAAAAAACTTGTATCAATGCTTTAAAAAAAACTTTTTCCATGCTTTCTCAATTTGTCCATTGTATAAGAACATTTCTAAAATCTTACCTTTCGACCTTTTTCGACGCTCCTCCAAAAAAATTATTTTCATTGGTGAACTTCAAAAAATTATTTTCAACACTTTCAAGAAAATGTCCATCAACAAACTCTGAAATTTTTCCATCGACACTTTCTCAAAAACTTCTCTTTTTCATCGACGCTTTTGAAAAAACTTAAGTACCATCAATGCTTTCAAAATTTCTCAAGTGCCATTGGAAAACTTTGAGAAAGTGTTCATTTTCTGGCATTCCAAGGGACTTGTCTATCGTTTTAAGAAATTTCAACTTTGTCAATATTACTTCTTTCAAACTATTTTATAATTTTAAAATTTTGGGGGGTTTCTCATTAAGGATAAGACATATTCTATTTTATATGAAATGTATGAAATCATCAAACCACAACATGTTAAAAATTTATGAAATTGTCGGCACAGGGGCAAACCCAAGGTTCAACGCTCAACAACGCATCAACAAAACCCTAATTATCGACCCTTTCAGCAACACTTGCGGAGCAGGCGAAGTCTCACCCGAGGTAGAAGCAGGGGGGGTTACAGGATGCAAGTGTATGTAACCAAGTTGGGACACATATTTGTGATAACAACAATTCACAGAGTATTCTAGTAACACTTAGAAGGTGATATGCATTAGTTTCCTAACCTTAGTAACATCGCAGAACATACCCAAAGATAGATCGACGCAGTAACAATAAAGATTATGCACTTCAACCACTTAGCACATAGCACTAAGTTAGATCTAGCATTCATTTATCTTTAACACAAGTAAAGTACTAAGCATCAACAGATCTATCTATCATACATAATAATCAAAGAACTGAGCAAATTCATATCATAAACAACACAGCACAAAGAAAACCAAAGACACAATATATATGTGGTTCACCCCAGTGCGGGGCTACATCCACCAACTTCTTCGTCTTATTTATTATTCATCAATATCTTACATTCAATGACTCATGTGCACTAAGCTACAGAGTCAAGCTTCCCATAGGACAGGAGATATGTGCACTGAGCACAAGATCCTCCTTCAAAACAAGGTCAAGCATAGAGCCAACTCTCTATCAAGCACAGAGCCTTACACATAGACGTTCCCTTGCACAGAGCCAATCTAACTACTTTCACTTAGCTGCTTCCCACTACTCTTCTACAATACATTCTTACTTATTTATACTTTTACAATCCCTTACAATAAGGCCTAATCATGGGTAAACCCCATGGGCTGACATCCCATAACCTATTACAAAATCCCCAAAGAACCCCTTACTGGGTACACATAGCCCACAAAATAATTGAGATCTGTGATCTCAGCTCCGCCTGGGCACTCCATCTTCGACCATCGTGTCAAAGTCCAAAAGTGGGTCAAATCTGACCAAGTTTTCCTCGAAACTTGGTCGAGGGCAACAGGCCCCCAACACTCACATGTGACTCGTCCAGAGTCACTCAGGTCTGGACAATGCTGCTTCGAAGGCCTCGAGATTAACTTGGGTTGCCTCAACTTGCTGCTTCGAAGGCCTCGAGATTAACTTGGGTTTCCTCGACTTGTTGCTTCTCCTCAGCCTCCTTCTCAACGATCTCCTAGATCGTTTGCTCTGTAACAAGCCCTTACATGCATTGTTCTACTGATGCAACCACTTGGTCCAATTGCGATCCCTTTCCATCAATATCTTCAAATATATGGGAGGCTTCCTCCTACATAGGTTGTAGCTTCTGTGCGACTTCCATTACCCTACCCTGGAGGGAAGTGATCTGTTGTTGCACTGTGTGTTTCTCCTGAGATCTCTTCATTCTTTCGACTATGGTGAGAAGATTCATCTATGCCTGTACTGAGAATGCCTATTGTTGGGCCCCATGTAATTGCGCTTCTAGCTTCCTTAGCTCTGGATCCTCTATGAGGCATTCATATGGTTGTGTGCTTCTATCACTCAGTTATTTTCATTTTGAGATGAGGGATCTGATTCTTACAATTGTTTTTTTAGCGGTCTCCTCCCTCTGTTCACTCACCTCCTGCAGAGTGCTTGGTACTGCTTGGGCCTCCAATTCTTTTATCCTCGCTTGAAGTTGTTGGATGATCTTAGCGAGCTTCACTACTTGAGCCTCGAATAAATCTTGTTCCTCCTATGCCAAGCTTGGCACATAGTGACATGCTTTACTCACCACTTCTTTGACCGTGACCCTCTCTGTGAGCAATTTCTCCTTTTCTCTCTATAGTTGGGCTTTTTCCTCGTGGAGAATCGTCTGAAACGCTTCTTTCTCACTTTCGTAGGCGATTAGACTGTACTGCGCTACTCATAATTGTTCTAAGGCTTCATATTTCTCTTGTTTCAAGAATTTTGTAGCATTCTCCTTCTCTTCCTCGATCCTCTGAAGTCGAGCTTCTGTCACATATGCAAGTCTTCTCAATTGGGCTAGTTCATCCCCCAATTCTATTATCTGTGACGAGGAAGGCGCAGTAGGTACTACGCAGACCAAACGAATAGCTTGGTGTACTTTCTTTAATTCCTTCTCAATTCTCCTGTATAGCTCCTCCTGCTTCTCTCCATGTCTCTGTAACATGTCCTCAGAAGCGTTCTCCATAGCTCCTCAGACCAAACTGATATCGTCCTCCATGAGCATTGCTTCTAACTGGGGATTATTAGCACGCGTCTTCTTCCTTGCTGGGGGTTTCTTTGGAGAAACCTTCCCCTTTTGCGGTGTTATTTTCCCAGTAGGGGGTGTTTTGGTGGTGTAGCTTTGCCTCCTCCTTTCTCATCGCCTCCTCCTTGTCCGTCTGCTTCATTTCCTCCTCCTCCTAGTGAGCCAGATCTATTTTCTTCAGAGGCATTGTCCTCCTCATCGGTCTCTATATCCTGGACTTCCTCCTATTTTTTCCTCTTCTTTGTCCCACTGGATTATCCGACATGCTCAACCTAAGTGACCATGGGGCTTCCTATGGTGTCAGTGTCGGAGAGTTCTACATCAACGATAGGTGCCATAAATTCCTCTAGCCACTCCTTTGTAATCTACTCCATGTCTTCATCAGTTAGCTTGTAGTATGACTGTAGTTCTTCCTTATTCTCGTCTCTGCGCGCAGTGCTATAAATGAAATTTGGATCTGTGCAAAACTTGCGATTGGTCTGTACTGGTGCAGGGTGCACAGTGTCATGTGCGGAAATGACTTGATGGAAACCTTCAATTGTTGATAATATGCATGAAACATAGCGTTGGACTGCCACTGCTTCGTCATGTTGTTGGTGTACCACAAGGTGGAAAACCTAGCGGCTAAGGGCTCTGATGGTTCGATCTCTGGAAAGGTGGCTCCTTCAGGCATTTTCCAAGAAACAAATGAGATCAAAACGATCAGCCAACTAAAGTGGAATTCATATCCCAAATCCTGGGCTTCACTACAATCCTTCTCTAGTTCGTTGATGAGGTAGCTCGCCCAGTTCATCTGCATTCCATCCACACATTTTCCTGCGAGGTCCACCACGAACCCGGTGACCTGTGTGGGGTCCTTTTTCCTTACGATCTTGTCATCTATGAGTTGGAAAGTGAGGTTCACTATGCCATCCTATATAGAGGCTACCTTGTAACCTCCCTTTCCTTTTTCGACTTCGCCGTAGGATTCCTTTATGCGTTGTGACAGGGAGCAGTTTAAGGCCTTCCCTGGATAAAAATGTTGAGGGTCAAGTCCCTTCATGCTTAAGCCTGTAATTTTATGGATCAGTGTCAGATCCACAGTAATCCTCTGGTCAAGCCACAAGATTCCGCCATGATAGCACGATAAGAGGAGTTTAACACAAGCGTTATCCTCTTGGTGACGGCCAAAATGGGGAATCTTCATCACATTCAACATGGTGGAAGGGCCAATCCCTTAATCCATGGTTGGGAGATGAGGTGAGGCTTCTGCCCAATTGACTTCGTCAAGTAGAAGTGGAGAGTTAGCATAGCATAGTTTTTCATGTCACCTAGATTGAAATCAATGTTCTTTAGTAGCAGGATCTGTCCTAACTAGCTCCCAACTATGCGTATTCCTTTCAGAATATATGCGGTGAACAAGGTGTACCCATAATCTCGTGGGATTTTTTCATGGATAACTGTGCCAGTCAAAGGTGGAATGTACTCGGGTAGGATTGACAGGATCTACTTCGCATTAGCCAGATTGTCGTGATGCTTACTTCGCTGCTCAGTCGCGGGGTTAAAACGACCAGAACGACGTCCAGTCGAAGGGGAAGCCTGTAGTCCCCTAGTCGACGATGTCTGGACACCTTCAGATAATGGTCTGTCGGTCATTAGCTTCTTGAGGACCTCCTCGATAGACTTCTCTAATTCACTAGGTTTTCCCAACATTCTCACTTTTAAACAGACGGGTCGGGGTAGACGAACGAACAGGTGGGGTAGACAAGCGGAGGGCGAGGTCTAGCTTCAGATAACACAGCTCGGCACACAATCAATTCTCTTCTTGGATCAGTTAATCACTGGTAGCAAAAATTGGTCCTAGCACAATGACCAACAAGTTAAATAAGCGGGGCCTCGTAATAGATTCTTCCAATGGTTAGGAATGCTTCCATCAATGTGAATATGTCTGTTATGGCGTGGTATCAACATCCAAAAGCAGTCAGTCATCCCATAAATTAATTTTCTAACCATTCAGGAGCGTCTTTCTAACGGTCAGGGTGCCTCCAATGGTCATATATCTTCGCCAGGGCGAAGTCCCATTCTACGTGGTCCTGTTGTTCCAGCGAGACTCAAATCCTGCGAACCTACCTCCTGCGAGGTTCCAGTCTGCGAAGTCTTCCATATGGTCTATGTAGCTTCCTGTAGATTTTCCAACTTAACTTTATTTTTATTGAGCTTCCTTGCCTTCTTTCCTGTGATCTGAGTTTCTCTAACTGTTTCTAGAATCCTCTTTCCATTCTTATTCTTATCTTCCTTTAGCATAGTGGCTTCACACTATTGAGGTGCCTTCAAAGAGCCTGAAGTTAATATCCCTTCTCTCAATACTTCTTGGGTGGATATACTTATTTCTTGTATAGATAGGTTCTTCAAGATTTCTTGCATTCTTTCAACCTTGACAGCTAATTCTCTTTCCTTTTGTCCCTCCTGTGTTGTTACTTTGTTCTATTTCTTCGACGTATCTTCTTGTTCTTCTATTAGTCGATCTATTTTTCTAGCTATAAAATCCCTTGGTTCTTGATTTTTCTTTCATGTGGCTTCTTCCTCTGCTTTCCTTCTGATTTGATCTGTCTCAATCCAATTCTTACCTAGCAAAAGTGGGAAAGGGGCGTTGTCCCCAACAAACTTAATGACTTCAAATTCCTCTTCGGTCTATGTTCCATGAATAATAATAGGCATATTAGTAACTCTTCCACATAAGGTTATCATCTTACCCTTAAACAAGCCTATCCTTCCTAATGAAGGTATCACAATAGGCTTTCCCAAAATTTCCCAAGTTTCTTCTGTCATAATATTCACTTGTGTTTCCTCATCCAAGACACAGTCTATGTCAAAGTCTTTTATTCTTGCATTTATGCGTTGTTTTACTTTCAGGATCTCTGGTAAACTGGCATCTTTGTGAACATCCATCATTTCTTTCAATTGTGCTAATGTAGTCTGAACTTCCTCTGACCTTTTCTCTTTAGAACTTTCAAACATGCTCTTAGTCTCTTGACTTTCTTCGTAGTTTTCTTGTCTAATGTTCATCCTTTTAACTTTAGCAATCATCCTTGGACAATCCTCAACCTCATGACCAATAATATTACAACAAAGACAAATAGGACCTACGCCAGGACATTCCTTAGCAAGATGTCTCGGTCTTCTATAGTTATAACATAATGTCAATCCTCTTTTTATTTTAAATGTTCCCCAACCTCTTATGTACTATGCACTAGGATCACAATGCTAGACCTGCAATCTGCAAAAAAAAAATCTAGGTTCTCGCATCCACTTATTAGTCCAAAAATTCTTTATATGCATAGGAATAACATACCTTTCTTCATTTCCATTAAATTTACTCAAATCAACTCTTTCTTCCAACTGTGCCCTCACCTTCAGACTAGGACATAACCTATTAAACATACTTAAATTCATGCTTCTGAAAAAAAAAAATCCACTTATCTTTCTCTTTTCAAAGCACAAAGCTTACCTCTTTTAGGATCTTACCTCTTTCTTCGGATCATATTTATTTCTTAGCACAGAACTTTGCAAGTCAAGTAGAGTAATGCGCACTTCAGCAATAGATCTACACATAGAGATTCTCTTTTCTTTACTTCAGTTCCCAACAATCACAGTTTCAGGTCCCGACAATGAAACCATTTGTTGGCACAAGGGTAGACCCAGGGTTCAACGCTCAACAATGCACCAAAAAAACCCTAACTATCGGCATTTTCAGCAACACCTGCAGAGCAGGCGAATTCTCACCCGAGGTAGAAGCAAGGGGGGTTACAGAACACGGGTGTTTGTAACCGAGTTGGGACACAAATCTTTGATAACAACACTTTGCATAGTATTCTAGTAACACTTAGAAGGTGATATGCATTAGTTTCCTAACCTTAGTAACATCACAGAACACACCAAAAGATAGATCGACACAGTAACAATAAAGATTAAGCACTTCAACCCCTTAGCACATAGCACCGAGTTAGATCTAGCATTCATTTATATTTAACACAATTAAATTACTAAGCATCAATAGATCTATCGATCATACAAAATAATCAAAGCAATAAGCATATTCATGTCATAAACAACACAACACAAATAAAACCAAAGACGTAAGATATGTGTGGTTCACCCCAGTGCGGGGCTATGTCCACCAACTAATTTGTCTTCTTTATTATTCGTCAATCTCTTACATTCAACGACTCCTGTGCACTAAGCCACGGAGTCGAGCGTCGCATAGGACAAGATATATGCGCACTGAACACAAGATCCTCCTTCCAAACTAGGTCAAGGCACATATCCAACTCTCTATCAAGAACAAAGCCTTACACATAGGCATTCCCTTGCACAGAGCCAATCTAACTACTTGCACTTAGCTACTTCCCACTACTCTTCTACAATACATTCTTACTTATTTATACTTTTACAATCCCTTACAATAAGGCCTAATCATGGGTAAACCCCATGGGCCGACATCCCATAACCTATTACAAAAACCCTAAAGAACCCCTTATTGGGTCCACATAGCCCGCAAAATAAGTGAGATCTACAATCTCAGCTCCGCCTGGGCACTCCATCTTCGACCATCGTGTCGAAGTCCAAAAGTGGGTCAACTTTGACCAAGGTTTCCTCAAAACTTGGTCGAGGGCCAACAGAAATCAAAACAAGGTGATACCCAAAAGGTTTGAAATTTTTGGGGTGTGTTGTGTACTCAACAACAATGGTAACTTGGTTATTGTAAAATAACCTGATTGTGTATGAACAAAGCACCATATTTTATGCTAAAAGTCTCTATATTCATATTTAAAGTTATGTTTCTTGTCACTTTCGTGTGTGTAGGGTTATACAAATTCTAGGCATTTACTCTTGTTTTCCTAATAAACAATGCATAAAAAACAATATGACAATTTTTATTGGAATAAGATAGCTTATGCGGATACATTCGCATAAACCCTTAAACTTTGGTAGAAAAGAAAACATAGGTGTTCTATAATGCAATATGCATATGTAACTTTCTAGTGAAGATCCTTCAATCTGCTCAAAAGAAGATTTCTAGAAAAAACCACAATATTTGAAGCTAGCTTGTTTATAACACCTTAAACATTCAGAACATGTTGAAGACTTTCATTGTGAAATTATGTTTTCCTTGGGGATTGTATTTTGTTCTTATCAGACTCATCGGTTAGCATTGAATTTTTTTACTTTTACAATGTTTATATATGCATTTTTATAAGTTCTTTATCATCAAGCCAAACTAGTAGTTTATTTGAGAAAATTCCCTTACCTTAGCTTAAATAGTAAGATGTTTTTGTGGGCTTGAAGCTTTGCAAAGTAAATTGTACAAATTGGTCCAAAATTTAATTTAGCTCTCATTTAATATGTCCAAGAAGTTAAAAATGTGTTTTTCTACTTTTGCAAGCCTTTTAGCAATGCATTACTCTGGCAAAGTATAGAGATATGTGAAATTGACATTACTAAGAAGAAAGGCCTTATTTCAATACAAAAAATCTTTCATATTTCTTAATCTATGATATAGAACTTTTACACAAAATCACATTAATATAAATTCTTCCATGTTTCTTTTTTTTTATATCAGTGACTCTCGATTTTTAAACAAAACAAATTCAATGTGAAAATTTAAGAAACATTTCTTAGTGGATGCTCATTACCAATAATACAAATGCTTTGGATTGGCCCTTTATATGGCCTTGTAAGATGCTTCAGTAGTGGTACTATCTATGGTTAGGTCAAATGCTCTAGTATTTATAGATAGGAATCAAATATCATTGAGTTATGTTAAGATGCATTTCCATGGTTGACACTCCAAGTATATCATTTTGTTATCAAAACTATTTTTTAGACACACATATATTACTTGATAGTTACACATACAACTATACATTTTGAATCAAATAATTACACTTTTCTTCCTATAAAATTTTGTTATGAAAGTGATATGGATAGGTGCAAGGTATTGAAATTTTGTTATATTTTTACATACACAATAACTTAGATGAATATATTTCTACTTAAAAAGAATATAATAGATATTGCAAGTTTGAATCTCGATAGATTAGAAAAAGTAGTCCAGGAAAGCTCAAAAACCACCCAAAAATTTCGGCGAAGTTCAAAAAACTAGTCGAGCGACCCCATAAACGCTCTATTTTAGGAACAGACATCTTTATTTTTGAATGTAAAGTTTCCTTACAGCTATAAATATATAAATTAAGTATTTTATTACAATTTCCCGTGAGTAATAAAAAAGTTTACACCCTTCAAACTTTCTAAATATTAAAGATTTTATGAAATTATTATAACTGTGAATAGTATGCTTATTTAACATTCCTACAATTTTTAAATATAATTTAGACTCAAATTTTAATAATCTTTAATAAAATTTAAATAAATTTTACTATTTTCAAATTAGATTAATATTTAAAATAGATACTATTTAAATTTTTAATATTTATTTAAATAAATGAAAATATAAGATTTTCAAATATGGATTGGATAGAATTAATATAAATAGTATATTTATTCAATATTCAATTGATTTGTTGTTTTACAAATAAGGAGATCTTATGCACTAATTTGGTGTCTAACTTAGTCGTGACCTTAAAATTAGATGATGATGATGATGATGATGATTATTTTTTTTGTTTGTTAATTTGTGCGGAACCTGTTGGCTACGCGATTAACATGTGGCTTGAGAAACCACAACTCGGGGGCATCTAAGCCGTCAAAATCACCTGGGGATCACACCCAGCCTGAGCCACACCAACCCTTAACATGGTTGGATTTTTTTGTCCCCGCAGGTTTCGAACCGGTGACTTTAACAACACGGAGTGGCTTAACAACACACTCCGTCACCGACTGTCCTACACCTCGGGGACTTTAAAATTTGAAGGACATGGGGGTGGGCTTTGATCCACTTATGTGTGCACAGGTCACGATACCATTTAATATGGTATCTCTGGGTGCAACCACACGTTCGACCACTACCTCAAGGTGTCCCCATGGCTCCAGGTAAAGCCCTCATGAGAATTGAACCTTGCCCAACGGTGAAAAACTCCTCGCTTTCCACCATTGGATCTAACCCCTTTGGGCATGATGATGATGATTATTATTATTATACAAATTTTAATATAATTTTAATTTTGTTGTATTAAATTTCTGGACAATTTTAATTTAAATAATTTTTAATGGGATGATGTTTAAATATAATATTTAAAGTAGATATTATTTAATTTTTTAATATTTATTTAAATAAATAAAATACAAGAAATATTAACTATAAACTAAACAAAAGTAGCTTATTATTCAAATATATTTTTATTAAATAATTTTAATTTAAAATTTATTGTTCAAATAAATCAAGAGGCTTATTTATATTTATTATACCTATTTTTTTTGTTAAATTATATGTGTGTGTGTGTGTGATGACGATGATGATGATGAACGTCCACTAAGACCAAATGATCTATCGACCTTAAGAAGATAAGAGATTACTTCAATTTCTTTAAAATTGTATTTCTATGCTCAATAAGTATGGAGAGAAGCATTCCAAGATCACCATAGTTTTGATGACTTAGGAGGTTAGGAAGGTCTGTAATGTGGAAAATATTTTTAAATTGAGATCTAATATGGGTATAGGAAGGACAATTCAAGTGGAAGTGTTTTTCATCTTCTACCTGCATAGTGTCACAAAGGTGATAGATTCTCTCGTTCCACAATGTTTTGGGAGTTGTCCAACGCCCAGTTTCACTATATAGTTTGTGAGTGTTTGTTCTTATTTTAACAATGTTGATTTTCTTCTTTGCACTTCTCAAAATTGAGAGGTAATTTTGATCTTCTAAATTAGGGTTGACCACCTCCTTGTAGTATCTTAATTTTTTTTTATCCATTAATTCTTTATCATGCCACATATTCTCAAATTTATAGGTGATAATATTTGTAATATTATCGATATTCTACATGATGACTTCTTCTTGTATTCCCCAATGATTTAGACAAGAATTGGCATCTTTATGTCATCTTTTCTTGAGCCACTGGTGGTTTTGGTTAGAATTTGAAGAAATTTTGGGGAGCCTCTTTCCATGCATGTTGTTTATCTTGTTCTTATACATTAGGTATCTAATCATAGCAATGCTCTCAATGGGGGAAATGTTTGTTTCTATGAGGAGAATAGGATAGGATGTATATCCCTTAATTTTGATATTATAACTTATAATTTTTTTTTGGATATGTTCTATCTTTCTCCAGGATTCTCTAGATATACTGCAACCCCAAACTTCACATCCATATAAGATAATCGAAGTGACGAGAGTGTGAAAGAGGATTTTTTTTAATCCCAAAGCCAAAGTTTTGTTGATTTACAATTTTTTTCAACCCCATAATAAGTTTTCCACCCTTTATTTATCCTTTTTTCAACATTATAGTTCAGATTGAGCTTGTGGTGGATATCAATTCCAAGATACTTGTATGAAGGAAATTCCTCCAAGCTATTGTTGTCATAAACAAAAGTATCGTAGGTGATCCTTTTGGATTTAATTATCATAGCCTTTGTTTTTTCAGTGTTCACAATCATGTCAATGCTAGAGCAGAAGTCCTTGAGGATTATTAGTTGCTTACCTAGATCATAGTGACTCTTTGCCATAAGAAAAATATCATCGACATAAAGAAGGAGGATGATGAATATACTAGCGAGAGTTAGGCCAACACATCCTAATCCTCCAAACAATCTTCTAACTTATCAATATAAATGTTGAAAAGGGTATGGGATAGGGGACACCCTTGCTTGACTCTTATATTACAGTTAATTTCTTTCGACTAGCCATCTGTGTTCTTAAACTTGGAAATAACTTTCTCATATAGCCTTACTGCAATATCTCTTAACTCAAAAGGGACTTTAAGCTCTTTTAACCTATACCAAAATTTAGTCCTAGGCACAATGTCAAAAGCTTTTCTAAAATTATTGAAACAACAAAGAAGATCATTTTTATGATTATGACACTCCTCTTCAATGATCATAAGTGTAACAAGGCTGTCCATAGTGGAATGGTAGCCTCTAAACCCAACCTGGCCTCTAGCTCCTTGTCCATGGGTTTCTAGCCATGTGTCGATCTTCTTTTCCAAAATACTTCCATATAGCTTAGCTAAAATGGGGGTAATAATAATGGTCCTATAATTAGAGGGATTGCTTTTATCCCTGCTTTTAAAAATAGGTACAATGAGGCTTTGAGTCCAAGGTTTTGGAAAGCCTTGTTGGATAGCTATATAGGTCCTCAAATCTTTAATATTTCAACTTGGTAACCTTCAATGTCCTTAGTTTTTTTTTTTGAGAACCACTTAACCCGAAACTTAATGTCTTCTGTAGAAAACACTTCATCCTTTGTAAAGTTGTTTGGCATGTTGTCCATGATGTTAAGGGATTCATATAGATTTTTAAGGTAGAACTTCAAGTCCTTCAAGGGAATCTTATTATTTTCTTTAGTTTTATGAGTTAGAATCTTCCTCCAAACTTTTTTAGGATCTATCTTAAATAGGTGCAAAAGTCTCTCTTGCTTTCTATTTATATAGTTTTTTTCTCATTTAATTAAGGTTTTGTATATATTTATCTTATCAAATTTTAAAGATGCATTGGGAGCATCCCTAATGGATTTTCTAGCAATTTTACATTCATTATAGTACCAAGGGTTAGTTGTATTGTTTTTCTTTTTACATAGCACCTCAATAGAGAAATTTGTTAATTGAAGTAGAGAGGGTTGCTGTAAAATTTTGATAGTTAGTTTCAATATTTTAATTCTAATACAATATGAGTTGTAAAGCATTTATTAACTATTTTATGAAGAGATTGACTTTTTTTTGTCAAAAAGTAAGTGCCTTTGGTTTTCAAATTGCTCCTTAACAAATCTTTTGTGCATGGAAAAGTTAAGAGTTAGGGTTAGAGGTCTATAATCAAAGTCAAGTTTGTGGTCATCTAAAAGATTAAAGTTTACTATTTGGTTGTATATGGGGATATATGATATTACATAATCAACAACACTGCTCCCCAGCCCATGGATACAAGCCGTCATGTTAGAATTTGGCCACTTCTTCGGAACATCACAAATTATTAAATCTTGAGAACTACAGAGCTTGAGTAACTCGGTAGCAAATAAATTATTTGTCAGGTCTTCAGAGTTTCCTATGTAACTTTTAGCTAAGACAAGTTCCTCATCTAGCCAAAGAGGATTAGGGTAGGAGTCATTACTTAAAATAATAGTTTGATTGGTTTTAGTTCTAGCATTAAAGTCTCCCAAGAGGAGGATACTACCTTCATTTTTTATATTGTAGATATCTTGCTCTAAGCTTTTGTAGGGACAATTCTTATCTAGATTTTTTTTTTGTATAAAAAGTAGATTTAATAAGTGTGAAATAACATATTTCTATATAAATCTTCTTAGCGTTAATATCACTTATTTTCATCCATATGTACTGATTGAGAGGATCTTTCTTATGAATTCGGATGCGATGAGAGATGTTCATTTTTATGTAACATTCTGTGCCTCCAATCCCTCTACATGAGGACTTCTTGTTTCATGTGTACCACAAAACAAATCCTTCAATATTAGGGACCTTACATTCTTCATGCTCCCAAGTTTCAAGCAAGAGAATAATTTCAATGTCACTCGAGATCCAACTTAGTATAGGCCCTTTACTCCATGGAAAACCACATTAGCTCCAAAATAGGATCTGTAGTGTACCAAATTACTATTTATCATTATCTTTTTTGCCTCTATCCCTAATAATAGCCTTTCAATTATGAATGATTGCCCATTTCTCTTCCTTCCCGACTTCTTTCAACTTTTGAACTTACTTCTTTAATTTAGCTTGGTCATTTGGAATGAGGTCTTCACTGATAAATATTCCTGACCCTTTTAAGCTTGGATTTTTGCTAAATATGCCATATTTATGGTCAATAGAGCTTACCTTAACCCAAATCAACCTATCTTTATGTTCAATTATTTTTCCCAACCTCTTTGCTTCTATGAGGCAAGTTGTCTCAATTTGTGATTTATTTTTTAATTCTTCCTTGACTATTGTGAGGGTGTCATCGTCTTTCTTCTGTTTTACACCGAAAATTATGAGGTTCAAGGCTCTTTTGTTACATTCATGGTATAATTCAATGAGTTGGTTCATTTCTTATCTGATGGGTTTTATATCCAACTTAGGTTCCAAACGATATATAGTCAAATTATTAATTAGCTTTTCTTCTAGGTATGTAATCCATAAGATTACGATTTTCTACGACCTCTTCCTCTGGGTTTGATTTCTTTTTCTTGTCTTTGTTTTTCTATTTCTAATAATCCAAGATCCATTTTTTGCAACCCATTCTCCAACCCTAAAATTATATTTTCTATGTTTGTCTCAATCTTGTCTTCAAAAGATTTAAATTGATTATGAAACATTGTTTCTGGCTCCGTTTTAAGTCTGACTTCCCTCTTTTCTCTATGTTTTTCTATTGATCCTATATATTCATATAGAATTTCTAGGGTTATTTTTTTAGGTCTCCCCTTGAGAGTTTTTGGTATTTGAGGTAAATTAATCATTGTTTTAGAAAGAAAAGGAAATAAATAACAAAATCAGAACTACATAAGGAACTTACGTACTTGATTCAAGTAAGGTTTGAATCCATGGGTTGAAGTAGTCGAACTGATTCATATCACTAGGTTTATTCATTTAATAATAAAGGAAGATATCACTAGTCCCTGGTGCATAAAATATTATTCAGTGCAAAAGTTACAATATTATTCACGGCATAAGTTCATCAGTGTTATTTTCTAAAATAATACTAATATATTATTATCATGGTTAACGTTCACTGAGACCAAAATTGGTTTATAGGACCTTAAGAAAAGCAAGAGATTACTTTGATTTCTTTAAAATGTTATTTTGATGTTTGAAAAGCATGAAGAGAAGCGTTCCAAGATCACTAAAGTTTTGATGACTTAGAAGGTTAGGAAGGTCAGTATTGTGACAAATATTTGGAAATTGGGATATAATTTGGGTATATACAAGGCATTGTAGGAGAAAGTGCTTTTCATATTCAACCCTCTTGGTGTCACAAAAGTGACAGATTCTTTCTTTCCATGGTGTTTTGGGGATTGTTGAATGTCCAGTTTCACTATGCAGCTCATAAGAATTAGTTCTTATTTTAGTAATATTGATTTTCTTCTTTATGCTAGTCAAAATAGAGAGATACTTTTGATCTTCAAGGTTAGGGTTAACCACCTTTTTATAATATATTAATTTTCTTTTATCTTCTAATTCTTTATCATACCATAGGTTCTTCTTAAATTTATCTTGTACAATATTTTTAATATCATCGATATTCTGCAAAATAACTTCTTTATTTATTCCCCATTGATTTAGCCAAGACTTGGAATCATTATGCCATCCCCACTTGAGTCGTTGGTGATTTTGGCTAGATTATAAAGCAATTTTGGGGATCCTTTTGGCATCCATGTTGTTTATCTTGTTCTTGTGCATTAAGTACCTAATCATAGTTGTGCTCTCAACGGGGGAAAGGCTCACTTCAATGAGGAGTATAGGATAGGGTGTATTGCCCTTAATTTTGATATTATAATTTATAAAATTCTTTTGGATATGCTCTTTCTTTATCTAGGATTCTCGAGAGATACTACATCCCCAAAATTCACATCCATACATGATAACATGAGTGACAATATTATCAAAGAGGAGCTTTTTCTTATCCCATAGCCAAAAGTCTACTAATTTTCAATTATTCTCAAGCCCATAATAAGATTTATACCCTCCATTTGTCTTTTTCTCAATGTTATAGTTCCAATTGAGCTTGTGATGAATATCAATTCCAAGATACTTGTACGAAGACACTTCCTCCAAGATATTATTGTCATATACAAAAGTATCGTAGGTGACCTTGTTGGATATAATGATCGTAACCTTGATTTTGTAAGTGTTCAGAGTCATACTTGTACTAGAGCAGAAGTCCTTGAGGAATCTAAGTTTCTTACTAAGGTCATAGGGATTCCTTACCATAAGAACAATATCATCGACATAGAGAAGAAGGATGATTATTATACTAGCAAGAGTTGGTCCAACACAACCTACGACTTCCAAACAATCTTCTAACTTGTCAATGTAAATGCCAAAAAGGGCAGGGGATAGGGGACAACCTTGCTTGACTCCTATATTGTTGTTAATTTCTTCTAACCAACCCTTAGTGCTCATAAAGTTGGTAATACCATTCTCATACAACCTTACCACAACAACTTTAAGATCGGAGGAAACTTTTAGCTCTTCTAACCTATTCCAAGGGTTGGTACTAGGCACGGTGTCAAAATCTTAACTAAATTCAAAGAAACAACAAAGGAGATTGGTTTTATTGTTATGAAACTCCTCCACAATGATCCTAAGCGTGATAAGGTGGTCCACAGTTGAATGATAACCTCTAAAATCGACCTGACCTTTATTTCTTTTTCCATGGCTTTCTAGCCATATGCTTATCTTCTTTTCCAAAATACTTCCATATATCTTGGATAAAATGGGCCTAATCATAATGGTCCTATAATTAGAGGGATTTATTTTATCCCCACTTTTAAAAATAGGTACAATGAGGCTTTGAGTCTAAGGTTTAGGGAAGTCCTACTTGATTGCTAAATTGAAGATCTTGTGTATGTGGGGGATCAAAATAGGCCCTCCAATTTTTAATATTTCACCTCGGTAGCCCTCAATGTCCTTAGATTTCCCATTTACAAGTTGTTGAACCCAAAAATTTATGTCTTCTATAGAAAAAAACATCATCTTCTGTAGAAAGTTTTGGATTTTTTTCCAAGAAATTATGGGATTCATAAAGATTTTTAAGGTAGGAATTCCAATCTATCAGGGGAATCATAGAATTTTATTTAGTATTACGAGTCAAAATTTGCCTCCAAAATTTCTTTGGATCTATCTTGGAAAGGTGCAAAAGATTCTCTTTCTTTCTATTTATGTAGTTTTTTTTTTCCTTTAATTAGGGCTTTGTATCTATTAATATTGTCATGTTTCAAAGACTCGTAGCAGGAATCCCTAATGGCTTTTCTAGCAAGTTTACACTCATTATCATACCAAGGGTTGTAAATTCTATTCTTTTTTCTACACAACACTTCGATAGAAAAAAAAAATTATGGAGGTACAGAGGATTGTTGTAAAATTACGATAGATGTCTTCTATATTCTTTTTATATGATAGAAGATTTATTTCGGTGTTAAGTCCTTTTAAAAGAGATTAGCTTTATTTTTGTCAAAAAGTAAATGTCTTTGGTTGCCAAAGTTATCTTCAAGGGGGATTCTGTGCATGCTAAAGTTTAGAGTTAGGGTTAAAGTTCTAGATCATATTCAAGTTCATGGTCGTTTAAAAGGTCAAAATTTATTATTTGGTTGTAAACATGGATATCTGATATCACATAGTCCACGAAACTACTACCCAATTGATGGATACAAGTCATTGGTTAGATTTTGGCCACTTCATTAGACCATTACATATGATTATATCTTGATAACTGCAAAGTTTGATTAGCTCAATACCATATAAATTATCAGTCAAGTCTTTTGAATTTCTCTTGTATCTAGCTAAAACAAGGTCCTTTCCTAGCCACAGAGGATCAGAGTTGGAATCGTTGCTTAAGATAATAGCTTGATTAGTTGTCTAACATTAAAGTCTCCTAGCAGAAGACTGTAAATATCTTGTTCTAAGGTTTTGTAGGGACAATTTTTATCTAGATTGTTTTTTGTATAAAAGGTAAAATTAATAGGTGCAAAATAACAATTTTCTATATACATCTTCTTAGAATTGACATTTGAAATCTTCACCCAAATGCGTTGATTAAGAGGGTTTTTTTATGAAGATGAATGTCAAGATAAATGTTTGTTCTTATGTAACAAGTTATGCCTCCAACCCCTCTACGTGAGGATTTCTTGTTCCATGTTGACCATAATGTGAATCCATTTATGTTAGGGACCTTAGATTCCTCATACTCCCAAGTTTCAACTAGAAATACAATATCAATTTCACTTGGGATCCAAGGAAAGCCCTCACAATTCCAAGAAAGGACCCGAAGTGTCTTAAATTGCTATTTATTGTCATCATTTTGGTCTCTATCCCTAATAATAGCTTTTTGGTTCCTATTTATTGCCCATTTTCCTTCTTTTCTAACTTCTTTTACCTTTTGAACCTTCTTCCTTAATTTAGTTTGATCTTCTGGAATGAGGTCTTCATTTATAAATATTTCAGACCCTTTTAAGCTCAGATTTTTACTAAGCATGTCATATTTATGGGCATTAGATCTTACCATAACTTGAATCAACCTATCTTTATTTTCAATTATTTTGCCCAACTTTTTTGCTTCTATAAGGCCATTTTTTTCAATTTATGATTTATTTTTTAATTCCTCCTTGACTCATGTTAATGTGTCCTCATCTTTTTGTTCTTTTATACCAAAAATTACGAGGTTCAAGGTTATTTTTTTAGGCTCATGGACTAACTCTAAGAGTTTATTCATTTCCCCTTTGATAGGTTTGATATCCAAATTGTGTTCCAAGTTATTTAGGGCCAAATTTGTAATTAGATTGTTTTCTATCTCTTTAATCTTGTTCCTAAGATTGTTATTTTCATCCACCTCTTCTTCCTTAGTCGATTGTTTTTGTTCTTCGTTGGTTTTTTCTATTTCTTGTAACCTAGCCTCCATTTTGTGTAGCTAAAGTCTAAAACCCTAATAGTTTATTCTTCATCTACCTCTGAATATTATCTTAGAAGGATCTAAATGTATTATCAAGCATTGTCACTAACTCATTCTAAATTTGTTATCAAGCATTGTCACTAACTCATTTTGAAACATTGCTATTAATTCACTTTGAAGTTTGGCTTCTATTTTCTCTACGTTTTTCTATTGATTCTAAATATTCATGCAAACTTTTTACAATTGATTCTATAGATTCATGCAAACTAGCTAGGGTTACTTTGTTATGTCTTCCTCTATTAGATTTAGGTATTCTACTAATGGTTAAGAACATGTGTGGGGGGTAGGGTATGTATACCTCTGTAGACTTTACCAGTCAAATCGTTTGGCGAAGGGGGGTCCCTTGTCCCACAAACAAGGGGGTCTCATACACCAATTTGGTGTGGCTTGGTCGTGACCTTAAAAATAGATTATTGTTATTATTAGTAGTAGTAGTAGCAGTAGTAGTAGTAGTGTGTGTGTGTGTGTGTGTGTGTGTGTGTGTGTGTATATATATATATATATATATATACTACAACATATTTTGTGTTTATGTCTACAACATCTACATCATTACATCAATAGGATGTCACATTTTTTAGATCTTTTGAATTGTCTTCTTTAATCATATTTAAAAAAAAACATATTTTTGTCTGAGCTATGTTGGCTATTAGTCATATGTACTTATATATCCCACCTTGAATGAGACAACCATTTGAAATTCTACCAAGGTATACATACCCTACCATGTAGTCTACCAAGGTATACATACCCTACCCTATCTAGATTTGAACTTGTAACCTCTTAGGAGGAAACACATATTCTTAACAATTAAACCTAGTCAAATTATTTTATGAATAAATATAATAATATTTTATATTAAAATATTGATAAATAAATCATTTTAATTGATATATCAATATTTTATATTAAAATTACATAGATTAAAAATCATATAACCTAAATTCATACCTAAATCAAATAAATTAATATATTAATGTTTTGGTTTATATTAAAATTAGATATTAATGCAAATCATATAATAAAATTTTATATTAAAATATACATACAATAATCATTTAAATTGATATAATAAAATAGTGTATTAAAATATACATACGATAAATCATTTAAATTGATATACATGAATGTTTTATATTAAAATCACATATTAATAAATATAAGATAATTTCATATTGATATGTAATTCATTTAAATGAAGATATTATTTTTTTTTATTAAAATCTCATATTTATATATCATATAAATTGGCATAATAATAACGTTTTATATTAATATTGTAATTTTTATTATGTAACATCCCGCTCTGGTGCACTGAGCGAACTTATTCTTTGAGGACACTTGCTCGCAAGTGATCCGGATTATTATGATATTAAAACATTTGACTTTGATTATGATGCGTTATGGTAGATGACATGATGTTTTGCTGCATTGACATAGACAGGTGTTATTGACTCGGTTTTACTGAGTGTGCAAGGTTTTGGACCTTGAGGATGCAGAGGCATCGATGGAACCCCTTGGACTCCGGATCGAGTCAGGGAGTGTGTTATTGGGGTTTGATTGATTTACTATGATATTAGTACATTTGATTAGATGATATGATGTGGACATGTTTTGACATGATTTGTTGATGATGCAGGCTAACGATAGCTTGCCGACCAGACTCACATATGGATTAAAGGGGCCACACATGACTACCAGAGAGGTTGAGGGAGAGGTGTGGACAGCAACCCTGCCACAGCCGACTAGCACTCCCACTGTGGCTCGAAATGTAGGCTAACGATTACCTAGTTCAAGAGGACCCACGATGTCGTGAGGGAAGACTGCAACAGTTTCTCACGATGATTCTAAGGGTTGCGCAATAAGGTGGGGGCCTTATTCCTTAGAAGCCCTTAGTCTCCCACAAGTTCACCTGGCGAAGTGTTGACTCCAGGGGCTATTGATGTCTACCAATCAGTCAAGAGGCGAGTGGCACCCTTGGAGCACGTAGTGCATCCTGAAGGGCACGTCACATTGATGATGATAAAGGAACGAACCTAGATGGCCCTAAGACAATCAATACTTTAAGAAATTTTAAAACAATTCCCCTAATTAAATGTCGCCCAGTTCAGAATCTAAGTCCTAAGTCTAAAAACTTCTCTAGGGGTAAGATTTTGTCTACCCTTGAGAAAATATCTATATAAAATTATAATAATAAAATTTAAAATAAAAACCCCTTACGTAATAATTTGGTCTTCATAAATTTTGGGGTAAATTGAAGAGAGTAGGAAATTAAATAAAATCGGTGGAAAAAAATATATATAAAGAAAAAATTAATTATTTTTAACTTTTGATAGTTTTAAAAGATGTTGAATTAATAATAAAAGGGAAAAGGGGTTAAATTGCAACTACCGTTTTTAGCTCTAATAAAAAGGGGAAAGAGGGAAATTATAAAATTTAGGAAACTAGGGGATGTAGGTAACATAAAAAATGGAAAGAGGGGAACTTATGGTAAAAAGTGGGCGGTCAACTTAGTAAAGAATCTGCAATTAAGAACCTTCTAAATTGAACTAAATTAGCAACTTCATTTTAGGGAAAGTCTTTAAAACCTGTAAAGGAATCTAGGGACACCTAGGAGTAAATTTAGGAGTAACTCTAGGTGGGTGA
>ML793657.1:0-19663 GCA_009831015.1 Picea engelmannii | reverse complement strand
CCAGGGCAAGTGGCTCACCAGGGACCAAGTTCAGTAGAAGTTTCCTCATCTCATGGAGGAACTCAACGCAATGGGGACCATTGCTTCCTAAGGGGGGAGGACTGATCCAGGTGGATATTGGTGGCCACCCACCTATTCCACTTGGACCCACACCATTGTTTCTTCCATTTTTTTCAGTTTCCCTAATTGTATCACAATTTACTATTTTTAGTAGTTCTTTGGGTCCGAAACTTCCAGAGTTGTTTTGAGGCCCTAAACGGAGTTTTTTGGGCATGAATGTTGCGGCGAATAAGAGTCTGTTTCAGACTTGATATTCACTATCAGCAGTGTATTCCTCAGACATATCTTTCTAACGATGTATCATGTGCGTCAAATGGATATAGTATGCCAAAGTTACGACCTCGGGAAATTGATGTACCAATTTACCCCAACGGGGCCCATATTCTGGCGTTTCATCTCCTAGGGTTAGGTTTTTGGATGTTTAGGGTTTTCCATTGTTTCTCAATAATATATAGGCCTTCGAGCCTCATTGTAACAAGTAGTTCAGAGGCCAGTAGCGGCCACATCTCTTCTCAGAGATAAGCTAGCAGCGCCCTAGCTAGTTTATTTCCATTCTGTCTGTAAGCATTTTTCAGTCATTTGTTATTAATGAAATGAAGTCTTATTTCCACTGCATCTCTGTGTTTATGTGTATTTATGTATTTCATTGTGTTCCTACATAAATCTGGATCAGCTGGTAAGCTATTGAAGAACCTCATAATAAAATATTGGTAAATAACCATTTTTTGTATAATATCAGAGTCGGATGTAATAATTCCAATAGTGAGTAAATATTGCTATTACCCCTTTGCCTGAGGAATGACAGTATCGATGAATGAATTTCTATGCTAATAGAGTATAACTCCAGTTATGGGATGCTTCTAACTATCTAAGATATATATATAGATATCACAACACAATTCAATTTTAATATAAACAATCTCCATTCAAGTCGAAATCTCTGGGAAGATTGTCTCGCGCGATTAAATCAGTTGGTAGTGGCGAAGGGGTAATGAACCAGAGTTTCCTCCTCTGTTATTTATGTAGATAATAATAATAAATTTACCTCTGTTACTTACACAGATCATAAAGTTTACCTTTGTAAATTACATAGACAAAAAAAAAAACAATTTTGAACTCGCTCTGTAATGAAGTAATGGCGAGTCCGTTCGGTAATGGCAAATTAGTTTGTAAGAGATAAATACCTATTACTTCTGTTATTTATCTAGACAAGGAAAAATTTTGAATTCATTCCGTAGTGGGTGTAATGACATTTGTGAAATTTATGAGTAGCCTGCGATTGCATTTCCTGGCAGTTGCATTCTGGTTGTAAGGGTTTTAGTTCAACAATCTTGACAGGTTGGGTTATTGAGTATTGAGTAATAAATATTTAAAAACACCATAAATTTAGACTAGGCAGGTAAACAAGTTGACGATACTGTAGTCGTTTACACCTTCAAAAAAAAAATGTATATATTTCTAAGTCTACGAGCCTTTTAAAATCTCTGAATTAGATGCATGATGTTCCATGCGTATCTCCACGTTAGGGCATGTCGATGTGAGATCAAGAGCGAGGGCTTGCTCGATTAGATTCCTTAGGTATACCTTTGCCTTGGGGATACGATCCCGCGATTTATACCAGTATAGCCCTTAGTTCTAGCTGGGTTTATATCGATCGCGCCAAAGGCAAGACTACCCGATTGGGAAGGTCCTAGGCTGGATGGATGTCTGACTCTGTTATTTACACAAAAAGGAGAACCCAAACCAAAGATTAAATCTTAAAATAACATAACTTTACTTTCCAGTTTTTTTTGGTTGTTTTTGGAGGGTAATATTTTCCCCATTTGTGTTTCCCAAGGAAGTTCTCAACCGCCTTCTGAAAATTTTCTGAGAACATAGTTGCCTCTGCAATTTTAGGGCTCTCATCTTATGATCGCTCGAGTCTCCCTTGATGAGTTTTAGAGATGAGCCTTGCTTCGAATCCACGCCCTTTTTTTCTCCCTCACGCACAGTTTAATTGTCGCATGTTGTATTACCTCAGACTAGAAATTTGTGGGATGGTAGTTCGGTAGGTTCTAAATTTTGTTTACTAATGCAGAAAAGAAAGTGAGGTCAACATCCGCCTCAAAAAGGATTTTAGTCAAAGTCTCCTTGTAAATTGTAATTCGCTGCAGTCTGAATTTATGATTTTATTCCTTAGGTTTCAGCAATGGTTGTTCTCTGACAGTTTAGAGGAAGGATAAAAGTAGGATTTTTACTCAATTGCCTAAATTACTCAGTAAATGCTTAAATTCCGCCATGCTTTATTACAACGAGCTGTTTGAATTTAGTACTACGCTAATTCTGTATCACTTTAAATCCATGGTCAGTTGATTTAGTAACGCTTGATTTTGTGATGCTTAATGGATAAGGAAACTGTGTTTTATTTTTAGCCCTGCCTCTTAATTGGTTTTGCATGGCCGACACTAATCATCCATTGCATTAATTCTGGTAAGTTTATGAAATTGATCTATCATAGAGTAGAGTTTTATTATTCAAAGTGGTTGGAGGGTATGAATAATGTAAAACCTTTATTAGATATCCTTATATGGTCATGGATGGTTTTATATTTTATGATTAATATGTTTAAAGTCATGTATGGTTTAATATTTTCATGATTATTAATTTTTAAAGTAATGAGAGGCCTTTTTAATTAATAATAATAATAATACCAAATATTACTACCTTTATTATGTGTGGGATGAGAAACTTAGAGTAAGGATTGTGAAGAGGTGAATAATCTATTTCTTGATGTATTGTTATATATATCCATCTACATGATTATTAGATCATGATTTTAAAAATAGAATACTTATAAATTAATTTAAGGTAAATTGATAGAGATGGAACTTTGAGGTCATTTATAATTTAAAATTGCGTTAAATGAACTGGTGTTAAGGCTAAATTAGATTATATCTTGATGTCATTATGCACTTTAAACATGCGAAGTCGGGCTCGTAATAGAGGTTGGAATAGACTATGTTAAATACCTTACATGCTTTATTATTTTTCATTGTCCTGTAATTTGATTAAAATACACCTCCCGTGCAATACTGCAATAGTAGTGATGAATTTAATGATGCACTATCGTAAAATGCCTTAATGTAGATAACCTTGTTGTTTGCAATCTTGATGGTTATGTTATATCTTTAGCTTAGACGGCTTGGTCTGCTTGTGTCAGGCGAGTTGTAGACACCTCCATGTTCCTCAGAACAATCACCAGCCTTGAGACCTTAAATAGTTAAAATCGATGGGAACCTGGGCTTGAGCGTTGCTTATGTGTCTTGGAGATCCTAATTATTGCAAGGTAGGATGGGCGGGTAGTCGGTTTTATTTATTGTCGATTGATTGTCGTTCATTGCTTGCAGATACTTGATGTGTGTCTTAGGTCGTCATGTTGTGTTCGTCGTTGTATGCGTCGTGTTCGTCGTCGGGTGGTGACATCGAGTCGAATGTATTTATTATCCTTGTACACACGCGCACACACAAAAGAAAATAAAAATAAAAATTTACACTTGTTATGAGAGGTTTGTCATCCTAACAAGGAGGCATGTTACATATTATAATAGACATAATAATGTTTTATACAATAAAAAATTCTTCCAAATATGTAGAAATCTCAAATTGGGAGCTACAATATTATATATTAAAAAAAATTATATATATATATATATATATATATATATATAATTTTAGATTACATTGTCTAGATAATGATAATGATATATTTTAAATTTTATTTCAATAAAATTGAAATTATTAATTTATTTTGTAATAATAATTATATGGATTTATTTAACACAACACTGACACTATAATATCCATAAAATTTTCATTAGAAAATAAGAAACAAAATACATATATTAAATTTTAACATTTTTTTAAAATTAAATTTTACATATATAAATTTCAAATGTCTTAGTAAATTTGAAGTATTATTGGTGTGATTGAAAAAAAAACTACATAATACTAATATAAATATATAATAAAAGTCAATGATATGTGTGTCAAGGACAAGGTATATATTTATTGGACTTTCATGTTTAGTTGGCTTGAAGACAAACATACATACATTAAAAGTTTTTCATATCCACAACTATAAAGTGAGTATCACTAATGAGTATTACTAAGTTTTTTTATTTAAATAATTTTGAAATGATATTTAGGTGTAGTTTAGTCATGTTGTTTTATGGTGATGTTGTGAATAAATATAATAAAAATATTTGTAATAAATTATGTCTTTGTAACAATGCAATAAAATATTCACAGTTTAATTTAATAAGATTTAAATTGGTAATTATTAATAAAAAAAATATAAATATAATTTTAATTTAAAGTTTTCTATTTTTAAATGTGTTTTCAAGATTCTATTTTCTTGATATTGAAACTCCCAAAAAAAAACTCATGAATTTCCAAAATAGTTGTCCAACTTGTAAAACATTAATTATTATTTTTTAGACAATTTAATAAGTATCATTTAATAATTTATTTGTTTTATTAAAATATTAAATATTTTGACAATCCAATTAATACATTAGTACATTACATTTTATGACAATTTAATTTGTATTTTCATAATTTAATATAATACATATTTTAACAAGTTAATACTTTTTTATTTTGTAAATTTAATATATTACATATTTTAACAATATAATGGTGAATAAATATTTTTATATTTTAAGATGATTCAAGTGAGCATCTCAATTGTAAATAAATATCCAGTCAAGTGAGTATAATATATTACATATTTTAACAATATAATGGTGAATAAATATCTTTTTTATATTTTTAAGATGATGCAAGTGAGCATTTCAATTGCAAATAAATATATTTTTTACATATTTTCATCATTCAAGCATTTCAATTGCAAATAAATATCTTTTTTACATGTTTTCATCATTCAAGTTAAGTGAGTATCTTAATGGTAAATAAATACCTTTTTTTACATGTTATAATTATTCAAGTGAGTATTTCACTCTCTAATGTATTATATATTTTGACAATATATTTTAATATATTTTGATAATCTAATAGTAAATATTTTTTTATCTAATGTATTATATATTTTGACAATCTAATAGTAAATATATTTTATCTAATATATCATATATTTTAACAATATAATAGTAAATATGTTTTATTTTGAGAATCAAATATTAAATATCATTTATTTTAACAATCAAATAAGTATATTTTAAATGTAATTACTTTTTATGACAATTTAGTAATAGTAATTAAATATTTTGATAACCATAATTTAATGTATTACATATTTTAACAATCTAAATGTGAATAAATATATTTTTTACATATTTCTAGTTTTGATCACTCAAGTGAGTACTTCATTCTTGAATGAGTGTAATCACTCTTGAATGAGTGAGTTACATCTAATAATAAATATGTTTATATCTGTCAAGTGAGTACCTTACTCTTGAATGAGTGAGTTACATCTAATAATAAATATCCTTATGTCACTCAAGTGAGTATCTCACTCTTTTGAATGCATTATATATTTTGACAATCTAATAGTAAATATCCTTTATCTAATGCATTATATATTTTAACAATCTAATAGTAAATATCCTTTATTTTGACAATCCAATAGTAAATATCATTTATTTTAACAATCCAATAAGTATCTTTTGAATGTAATTACATATTTTGATGACAATTTAATAATAGTAATTACATATTTTAACAATCTAGTAATAGTAATTACATATTTTAGCAATCTAATAATGAATAAATATTTTTTTTACATATTTTGAGTTTTGATCATTCAAGAGTGAGATACAGTATCTCACTGTATCACTGTATCTCACTCATATCTCACTCATTCTTGAATGAGTGTTACATCTTTTGACAATCTAATAATAAATATTTTAACAATGTAATAATAAATATCTTTATGTCACTCTTGAATATCCTTATGTTAGTCATTTAATCTTGAATGAATGAATGACATATTTTAACAATCTAATAATAAATATCCTTATTAAGAGTAATGAGTTACATATTTTAACAATCTAATAATAAATATTCTTATTAATATCCTTATTAAGAGTAATGAGTTACATATGTTAACAATCTAATAATAAATATCCTTATATCACTCTTGAATGAGTAACTTATGTCACTCTTGAATGAATGAGTAACTTACATATTTTGACAATAATAATAAATATCCTTATCTCACTCTTGAATGAATGAATTAAATATTTTGACAATCTTGAAACTCTTGAATGAATGAGTTATACATATTTTGACAATCTCATAGTTAAATATTTTGACAATCTTGAATAAATGAGTTATACATATTTTGACAATCTCATAGTTAAATATTTGACAATCTTGAATAAATGAGTTATACATATTTTGACAATCTCATTGTAAATATCTTTACAATCTGTCAAATATCTTTCTTGAATGGGTGAGTTAAATATTTTCTCTCTAATACATTATATATTTTGACAATATATTTTGACATATTTTGACAATCTAATAGTAAATATCTTTTATCAAATGTATCATATATTTTGACAATTTAATAGTAAATATCGTTTATCTAATATATCATATATTTTAACAATCAAATAAGTATATTTTGAATGTAAATACATATTTTCATGACAATTTAGTAATAATAATTACATATTTTGATAACAATAATTTAATGTATTACATATTTTAACAATCTTAAATAAATGAGTTATACATATTTTGACAATCTCATTGTAAATATCTTTACAATCTGTCAAATATATTTCTTGAATGGGTGAGTTAAATATTTTCTCTCTAATACATTATATATTTTGACAATATATTTTAACATATTTTGACAATCTAATAGTAAATATCTTTTATCAAATGTATCATATATTTTGACAATTTAATAGTAAATATCTTTTATCTAATATATCATATATTTTAACAATCAAATAAGTATATTTTGAATGTAAATACATATTTTCATGACAATTTAGTAATAATAATTACATATTTTGATAACAATAATTTAATGTATTACATATTTTAACAATCTAATTGTGAATAAATATATTTTTTACATATTTCTAGTTTTGATCACTCAAGTGAGTACCTCACTCTTGAATGAGTGAGTTACATATAATAATAAATATGTTTATGTCGGTCAAGTGAGTACCTAACTCTTGAATTTTGAGTACCTCACTCTTGAATGAGTGGGTTACAACTAATAATAAATATGCTTATGTCGGTCAAGTGAGTACCTCACTCTTGAATGAGTGAGTTACATCTAATAATAAATATCTTTATGTTAGTCAAATGAATATCTCACTCTTTTGAATGCATTATATATTTTGACAATCTAATAGTAAATATCATTTATCGAATACATTATATATTTTAACAATCTAATAGCAAATATCATTTATTTTAACAATCCAATAAGTATCTTTTGAATGCAATTATATATTTTGATGACAATTTAGTAATAGTAATTACATATTTTAACAATCTAATAGTAAATAAATAATTTTTTTACATATTTTGATGACAATTTAGTAATTATGATTACATATTTTAACAATCTAATAATGAATAAATAATTTTTTTACATATTTTGAGTTTTGATCATTCAAGAGTGAGATATAGTATCTCACTCACTCTTGAATGAGTGTTACATCTTTTGACAATCTAATAAGAAATATCCTTAATAATAAATATCTTTATGAGTTACATATTTTAACAATTTAATAATAAATATCCTTATGTCACTCTTGAATATCCTTATGTTAGTCATTTAGTCTTGAATGAATGAATTACATATTTTAACAATCTAATAATAAATATCCTTATTAAGAATAATGAATTAAGTATTTTAACAATCTAACAATAAATATCTGTATTAAGAGTAATGAGTTACATATTTTAACAATCTAATAATAAATATCCTTATGTCACTCTTGAATAAATATCCTTATATCACTCTTGAATGAATGAGTAACTTATGTCACTCTTGAATAAATGAGTAACTTACATATTTTGACAATAATAATAAATATCTTTATCTCACTTTTGAATGAATGAATTAAATATTTTGACAATATACATATTTTGACAATCTCATAATTAAATATTTTGACAATTTCATAGTTAAATATTTTGACAATCTTGAATAAATGAGTTATTTTGACAATTTGAGTTATTTTGACAATCTCATAGTAAATATTTTTACAATCTATCAAATATTTTTAAATGGGTGAGTTAAATATTTTAGAATGAGTTAAATATTTTAACAAACTTGAATAAGTGAATTACATATTTAGACAATCTCATAGTAAATATTTTGACCATTTGTAAAATATCTTTTGACAATCTAATAGTAAATATTTTGCCAATCTAATAGTAAATATCCTTTAGACAATCTCATAGTAAATATTTTGACCATCTGTCAAATATCTTTTAACAATCTAATAGTAAATATTTTACCAATCTAATAGTAAATATCCTTTATTTCAAATATCTTTTGATAATCTAATAGTAAATATTTTGACAATCTATCAAATATCTTTTAACCATCTAATAGTAAATATTTTGTCAACCTATCAAATATCTTTTGACCATATAATAGTAAATATTTTGTCAAATCTATCAAATATCTTTTGACCAGACCATCTAATAGTAAATATTTTGTCAATCTAATAGTAAATATCCTTTATTTTGAAATTTATTAGATATTTTGACAATCTATCAAATATATCTTTGACAATTTTTATTTCTTTTAATATATCAAATATCTTTTTTCATATTTTGATAATTCATAATAAATATCCTTCCTTTTTTACATATTTTGATAATTCATAAGAAATATCCATTTTTTCATATTTTGATAATTCATAATAAATATCCATTTTTTCATATTTTGATAATTCATAATAAATATCCACTTTTTTTCATATTTTGATAATTTATAATAAATATCCACCTTTTATCCTCCTTTTACATATTTTGAAAATTCATAATAAATATAAATATCTTTTTTTTCATATTTTGATAATTCATAATAAATATCTATCTTTTATCTCCTTTTACATATTTTGAAAATTTATAATAAATATAAATATCCTCTTTTTTTCATATTTTGATAATTCATAATAAATATCCACCTTTTATACTCCTTTTATATTTTGAAAATTCATAATAAATATAAATATCATCTTTTTTCATATTTTGATAATTCATAATAAATATCCTCCTTTTATCCAACTTATAAATATAAATATCCTCTTTTTTCATATTTTACTCCTTTTATATATTTTGAAAATTCATAATAAATATAAATATCATATTTTTTTTCATATTTGTCTTTTTATTAAACTTTTCATATTTTACTTCTTTTACATATTTTGAAAATTCATAATAAATATAAATATCATTTTTTTTTCATATTTGTGTGACAATTCATTATAAATAGAAAATTCAAAATAAATATCCTTTTACATATTTTGACAATTCATTATAAATAGAAAATTCAAAATAAATATCCTTTTACATATTTTGACAATTCAAAATAAATATCTAACTTTTTACATATTTTGACAATTCATTATAAATATAAATATCCTCTTTTTCATATTTTGAAAATTCAAAATAAATATCCTTTTACATGTTTTTTGAAAATTCAAAATAAATATCCTTTTACATGTTTTGAAAATTCAAAATAAATATCCTTTAACATGTTTTGAAAATTCAATATCCTCTTTTTTCCTATTTTGAAAATTCAAAATAAATATCCTTTTACATGTTTTTAAAATTCAAAATAAATATCCTTTTACATATTTTGACAATTCAAAACAAATATCTATGACATGAATTATACATTTATGACATGAATTATACATGTATTATAGTAATATAATACAGTATATCTTGCTTACATGTAATACATATTACATATGATAGTGAGTATCTCTTGCTTACATGTAATACATATGATAGTGAGTATCTCTTGCTTACATGTAATACATATGATAGTGAGTATCTCTTGCATTGAGTATATTTTGACAATCTAGTAGTGAATATCCATATTACATATGATAGTGAGTATCTCTTGTTTACATGTAATACATATGATAGTGAGTATCTCTTGCTTACATGTAATACATATGATAGTGAGTATCTCTTGCATTGAGTATATTTTGACAATCTAATACATATGATAGTGAGTATCTCTTGCTTACATGTAATACATATGATAGTGAGTATCTCTTGCATTGAGTATATTTTGACAATCTAGTAGTGAATATCCATATTACATATGATAGTGAGTATCTCTTGTTTACATGTAATACATATGATAGTGAGTATCTCTTGCTTACATGTAATACATATGATAGTGAGTATCTCTTGCATTGAGTATATTTTGACAATCTAGTAGTGAATATCATTCATGTATTACGTGTAGTAGTCTATATTCAGAGATGCCAAATCAAATATATTAACTATTTCAACAAACACTATTTTAAGTATCACATTTAACAAATTGTTATCTATGCATATAAGAGTACTTATTAGCCCAATCCATGTAGCACTCGGTCAATATAAAAAAAGGTGACTGGTCTTCTTGGTACAGCTCGAGTTATACGCACCACTCCGAGGCCCATATGCCCTGTCATTACATTCTTAGAATCCTAATTTGAAAATTTTAGTTGTAGGCAATCAGTCATAAAGTGATTTACTTATCAGACAAGGGACTGCACAATATCGCTATCTTTTATTAAATTAATATAATTTAACGGGACAATCCCCTTTCCATTCGGGGAAATTTGTCCAAGGTGGATGCTCTGTTGTGATCTCAGCACTCCCTTTCTTCCTGCCTTGTTATATCTGTCTCTTGAATTATTGCATGGGAGTTTTCCTTGGAGGTCCCGATGTCATAATCTCAATTCTTATTCTAATGCTTTTGCTCCAAGTCTGGAGAATCTTTGACATGCCAATTCTCCCTCAGTCTGCCAAGATTTGCCGAACTATTTGCATTAGCGTTTCAGAGAAGGAAGTTAATTATGGGGAGATTTGATTTAATTGTCAATTTGAGGTTCATGAATTTTGATCATTCCCTTCCATGTTTGACGGTTTTCAGTTTTTTAATTGTGATTTGAGAATCTCCTTGGACTTTTAGTAACTGAAAATTCCCTTTTCTTATTTGTAAAGATTAAAAACATATATAGTTAGTACATATAAAGCATTTTAATATCCAAAATGAAACTACTGTTTCAACCATGAAAATAACCAAAGCATAAAACATAATTTTAGAGCAAGGTAAATAATGAGCATGCAAAATGCACATCCAAAACGGATTGTGCCTACAAAATCCAAGTAACAGATGAAGACGTTCTAATAAACACAAATAGCAAAATCCAAGTAACAGAGGAAGACGTTCCAATAAACACAAACAAAAGCATCCAACAACACCATATATCAATTATCATGGCATGCAAAATAGAATGGTTTTTTGCAGATGTGCGTATTGAAATGAATAGCTTTCTACCTTGAACGTGGAAGAAAGTCATCGAAAAGATAGTCTGCAATATCAGCTGGTGCAATCGGCAAGGGATCCTCATTTTCGGCCTCCCTCATCCCTTCAAAGTCAGCACCAGCGAAGCTCTGTTCATCCATTTCAGTAGGAGGAGGAGAAAGAGAAGTGATTCCATATTCCTCCACAAAATCATCAAATAAATCAACACTAGTGTCTACCCCAACTCCAGGACCCCTGGTGCTTGTGCTTCCTTTCCATGACATTTCTTCCACTGGCTTAAGTTCACCCCTGGAGCTTGTGCTTCCCTCCCATGAGATGCCCTCCATTGGCTGGAGTTCGTTGATCTCTTTGAGCGTTCCTGACCTTTGGAAACCTGCTGGAGGCATATCAATATTACAGAAGTCTGTCAAGACATTGCTCATGCTATGTGCCCTCGAGTGTTTGGAAGCTGGTTGTACAGTGATCGGCTCCAGCTGAACATTCTCGAGCTTCACAGCTTTCTTGAAACTCTGATCTGCTGAATCGTCTACGATGTGTGACCCAGCAGGGTTTTGGTTGGAAGCTAGATCCCGTTGAGCTTTCCATAGCAAACTTAGATCAACAGAAGCCATTCTCTGGAGACCACCTTTCGATTCAGCTGGTAATTGACCAACACTTGATTGTTTACTAGGCATGATACCAATCCCTCCCAACACCTGAGCTCGATTAGCTGCCCGTTTCTCCTCGTAGGCTCTGTACTGCTCCAGTGATTTCAGAGTGCCTTGGTCCATTCCGCCAACTCCAAAACTGCCTGTACTGTTTGGGCTCGCCCCAAAACCCAAATTTAAGCCCTTGGTTAATACGGGTGATGAGGCTCCACTCTTCGCAGGAGGTTGTATATGCATTCTCCCGCCGGATTTGCCGCCCTCAGCAGCCTGGAACGAAGCCACTGGGTATGGTGCCGGAATTGAACCGCTCAGTCTCTTCAAGTAAAGACGGTATTTCTGCAGCAAAACATGACTTCTTTTTTTGTTAGGTATAAACCTCAGAAGCCAATAGGCATGATTTCCTCTAGTCAGCGCATTCAGTCATAAAAATTCTGAATTTGCATCTGCCCAAACCTAAGAGCATTGGGTTTGCTACACAAGTGCCATGCAAATGTTCAATATATGAGCATGGGCTGCGTCATTGTGTAGAAAATAAGCTTGAAGACTAAATAATTAGTTACAGACCAAACAAGTAAGTAGTAACAATTAGGCTGTGCTAAAGTGCTGGAAAATTATTTTAGATAGTAGTACAGATATGATAAGATTTTGATGGCACTGTAGGACTGCTTATCTTTCTAAATGTGGAGAGTTTGAACTTCAAGTAACCTTTATAGCTTGTTGCAGGGTAAAAGTAAAGAAATTTATTTGTTTTTCTAGTCCAAGGAAAAGAAGATCAGTAGTATTAATGTGGAACAAAAGCCCAACAGAGTTATGTCACTGTAGAAAGATAGCGTGTAACATTATGTAGAAAACAACCACAAGGCCCACAGGTGATGTATGACAGGCCAGGGAGGCTAGACCAAAGCAATTGTAGAAGTTGACTGTTGAACCTTCTGCTTGGACAAAAATAAAAAAATCTGGACAAGCCAAAGACCACCACAAGGCATGACATCCAACAGAGTGAGCGGACTTGCACCCCACTTCCAGGTTGTCAAAGCTTTTGTTCCAGGTTGTCAAAGCTTTTGGTATGGATAATGTCTTATAAACCATCTCCATCTTTTATTTTTGGGCTGAGAGGCCCATTTTACAGTCCATTTGGGGAAGACTGGGGAAGAAGTATCACTCGTGAGTAAAGCTGATGTCATGTCCCCTTTCCACATTAAGGGAATAATAATAATAATACCAGCCCAAATCTATTTTAACTTGACATCTATCAAGCATCTTGAGAAATCAAATCCCTTGAAGGGTAAACACTCAAGCTTTTGCACAGTCAAAAAGGCTTCCAACTCTAAGAGTTTGATCCTTTTCTGCACTTGATAGATAAAGGGTTAAGATGGCTCTACCTTGGTAGATAAAAAGGTTTTCAACTCTAGGAATTTGATCCCTTTCTGCACTTGATAGATAAGGGGTTAAGATGGCTCTACCTTAGTAGACAAAGGTTTGCAACTCTAGGAATTTGATCCCTTTCTGCACTTGATAGATAAGGGGTTAAGATGGCTCTACCTTGGTCGACAAAAAGGTTTGAAACTCTACGAATTTGATCCCTTTCTCCGCTTGATAGATAGATAAGGGGTTAAGATGGCATTGGAAATTAAATACTTTATTGATATTTTTCAAGTTTAAGTTTGGATTTCTGATTTTTTTATTATTCTACAAAAATTAGGTAAGCTTGTTTGACATGCCTAATTTCCCAAAGTGAATGACATGCTTATCAATACCTACGTCATTTTTTCAAGCCACTCAAATGTTCCCAATTTCATTAAATGTTTAATGTTCACGAATCATTGTAATTGAATGTTCCCAACTACTAAGCCACAACATTTAATGTTCTCAATTCAGTGTAAATGAATGTTACCAAGAAACTAGCCACAACATTCAATGTTACCAATTACCTAGCCACAACATTCAATGTTTCAAGCCACAAACCTGAATTACATTGAATGTTACCAATTCAATTTAATGAGGTATGCACGCACCGTACTGTCAGCAATTGTAACTTTTTAAATTAAATGTCGCATGGTTATCAATACAAAAGTGTTTATGTTCCAATTACTTTCTGGCAACCCAGCTTAAGTGCACACAAAGCCCAAGATGTATTCGGATTCTGATCATGGTGGAAATCATTGTAACGTGAACAATTTAAAGAGGAAAAGGGCAATGAAAAATTACCTGAAGATGGCTTGCTACGTTCTCTCTTGTGAGACCATGAACTCCCATGATTTCTATTATTCTCTTGGGGACAGCCTCTGTAAGAAAAATGGAAGGACTTAGAAGTGGTATTGAATACGTAATTTAAAATAGCATACTCCAGTAGAATCATAACACTATTACTAATACTCTGCAGTGCTAGCTTACCAATTACAACTGGACTTACTATCTATTCCCAATTGATTCACGGCAGTTACGAATTGTTGATGGAGTTGCACAGTCCAGTGAATCCTGGTCTTCTTCAGGCTACTTATGTCGTCTATGATTTCGCTGGAATGGTCCAAATTTTGGGAATCCTTTCTCTTTTTGGAGGATGATTCTGAGGTCTCGACGAGTTTACTAGTCTCATGCTCGCTGTCCCCAGATTCCTCTCTAAGGTATTCTCTTCCTCGTCTGCGGACGACATGCTGCCATATGTTCCGTAGCTCTTCCATTCGCACAGGCTTAACCAAATAATCGCATGCTCCATGAGTTATTCCCTTCATTACCATACTTGTTTCTCCATTAGCGGACATCACTGCGCAAACATAATACGAGGACCAGTTTTACACCGTAAAAGTGCCAAGCATTCTTAAACTCCATGGCAATCAAACCAGGAGGGAGGCCTCTGAACAACGCCGAGGCCATGTGATCGAGCACAGGCGAGCCAGATTAATGCGGAGATTGCTTTTGCCGGCTCGAGCTTCTCAATACGTACGCCATGGAAGGGCCAAAATTAACCAGAAATGCATGTATTGCGTGCAAATTTGCAAATGTACGTACAACGCCTCTAGTACGTGAAGCTAATAGTTGTAAAATACATGATTATCGGCGTGATTATTTCTTTTATCTAAGCTTCCTAGCCGTAAAACCGTTTTTAAAAAAATCAATGAAAGGGGCAGATTGAAGATACTTACTGATTACTGGCAAATCAAGCGTCAGACCGATGATTTCGAGTAATTGGAAACCGTCCTCGTTTGGCATATACACATCGCTCATTACCAGATCAAAATGATCTTTCCTTTCCCTAACCATGGAGATTGCTTCTGCAACACGGCTACAGGTAGTCACTGCAAAACAAAAACCGCTTTCAATTACACACTTAAATTGTTCACAGCTCCAAACAAAAATACCTTTTCAGTCATAGCCAGGCTTTAAAATCAGAAAACCGTGACCTATATTTAGGAAGATGGAGGGACAATTTCAGATATAAATGGCATAAATCGCTTGGACTACTCTACCCAGAAAAGTTCCCTGAAAACAAACTAAATGAACTATTGAGAGTTGCGAAATGTTCGGAGTGGATCATTGTTTTTCTGTGAAAAACTTTTCCTTGCAATAAATACTTTTGCTTTCTTAGGTAAAGGATTTGAGCGTAGAGAAACTAGAATTTAATTTTTTGGGTGGTAACTGGTAAAGATTCCGCGGGCACAAAAACCAATGACATTTAATTTAATTTCAAATGACAGAAATGCACAGAAATTTCTTAATTTATTCAATTTCAATTATTTTCTGAAATGACAAAAATGCACAGAAATTTCTTGCATTTATTCATTTTCAATTATTTTCTCAAATGACAGAAATGAAAGAAATTTCTTGCATTTATTTCATTTCAATTTTAAACTGAATTTAAATTATTTTCCGCTAATTTCTCCGTAAGCATTTAAGTTTACGACGTTTCACAGAATGACAGTAATGCAAGGGCCTTATTACAGAACTTTCTTCCATTCTTTTCTCTCAAATTTCTTGTATTTCATTAATTTCAAAATATAATTAGAATACAATCTCTTTTAGGATAAATTATCTTGTAGGCATATAAATTACAACACTTTACGGAATGACAGAAATGCAAGAGCTTTATAACAGAAATGTTTTCTTTACTCAAAAGACTGAAATGCAACAAATTTATGGCAGAAATTTCTGGCATTGCTTTAATTTCAAATTGAAACGAGAATTTAAGTTAGTTTAAGCTAAATTAGGCCGACGCATATAAATTTAAGACACTTCACGGAATGACAGAATGCGAGAGCTTTATCACATAAATTTCTTCGATTCTTTTCAGAAATGCAAGAAATTTATGGTAGAAAATTCGTGCATAACTTTAATTTCAAATTGAAACCAGGATTTAAATTATTTTCGGCTCAATTTAAAGCAGGCATATAAATTTACGACACTTCACGGAGTGACAGAAATACAAAATCCTTATCACAGAAATTTCTTCGACTCTTCTCTCAAATGACAGAAGTGAAAGAAATTTATGGCAGAAATTACTTGCATATTTCTTTCATTTCAAATTGAAACTAGAATTTAAATTATTTTCGGCTAAATTTTTAGTAGGCATATAAATTTACGACACAAAACGGATTGACAGAAATGCGAGATCTTTGTCACAGGAATTTATTCAATTCTTTTCTCAAATGACAGAAATTCAAGTAAATTATGGCAGAACATTTTTGCAAACAGAAATGCAAGAGCTTTATCACAGAAATTTCTTGGATTTATTTAATTTCGAAAGACGGAAATGCAAAAAATGACAAAATGTGGCACAGAAATTCATGACAGAAAATCAAGCTACAGAATGCAAGAAATTCGGACCATTTAAGGACAGAATGACAATTTTAGGGCATAAACAAATATAGAACAAAAGCAATAGCCCTGCTGCCAGAAAATGAGGGGAAAAAGGAAATACTGAATGGACAGACCGTTGTAATCGCATTGCCGGAGCATTCTTTCGAGCACCATGAGACACAGAGGGTCATCATCCACTACCAGAACCTTCATGCCTCTCGGAGAGAAATTCTCAATTTGTTTCATGCATCTCGACTCCTCTGCAAGCCTGACGCGGGGCCTCATCGCGATCTCCACCTTTGGCAGTACGCTGCTCCCTTTTAATTACACTTCGCCATGGCCGCTCTCGGCCAAAATCAAACCTCGATCTCTATTTGGACAAGGCATACAATGGAGGCCAGTGCCACTAACACCGACAAAGGCAGTCAGACAGGCAAGTAGGCAGCCAAGTCCTCGTTATTATTATTCACGACAAAGAATCTTCCAATCGTTAGACAGGCCGAAGGACGCTAAGCTTTTACACAAGTGGAAACGAAACTGTTGCTCGACTTTGCAACATATTTTACAATATTATTACCTTTAAAGCGCACATAATTCACTTCACTGTTCTCAGAGCCACGGAAAGCTTGTTTGTACCTGAAAGAACGGAAGAACAAAAGAAAGAGAACAAGTGTACCACGGCGCACGAAGGCATCACCCGACTCCCGAGTTCCGCATCTTCATTCTGCGGTCGATATTTCACCCTCGCGACCACAGCAAACAAATGCGTCGTCCTAACATCTTCCAGCCCTTCAAGGGATCGAATCCTGTCAAGTACTTAATGAGAGACAGTAACAGTAATCTTGTAGTCTAGATCACAAACCTGGCCATAACCCGCGCCTTTTTGCAGTTATTCTCCCCTGCTGACGACCGAGATTATACGAGAATTGACCGCCTGTTCGGGACTGGAACAGCAGACGTCTCGTACTGCAACCCTACTCAAACCTTGCTCAGCTTTAAAAAGCGCAACATATAACTATAATTCCACTTTGAAGAACATGAATTTGCAGCTTTTTTTCGCACAGCCTCGGCTTCTAGGCTTCTTTCCCCGATAACAGCTTTGCCGGTAGGTAAATTTCCAGAGTCTGAAAACTTCGGGGAACGAGTGCTTTTTCCCTCAAATAATCCAAATAATCCAGCCACTACTGCCGTAGTCCTGTCCTGTCTTGCCCTCGCGGCTTCCACTCGGCTCTTTCCAGCTGTTGCCCAGCAGCTGAATCAGCAACAGACGGTGGAGGAATGCGAAGAGCGCCGTCAATCTGCAATGATTATTGATTCCGGAAGCTGGGAGTCTGGGGTTTTGGAGCCACCTCCACCAGTGAAAAGGGAGGCACAATGACTGCACTGTTGTTTTGTCGGAGCATTCGACTTGACTTCAATTTTTCTTTTTATGAAAGGTCAGTGTATTGTCTTAACCGTTTATCATATTACTGCTACGTGTCCTTTGGATCGTCACATACGTATAGATCACCGTGCCCATTTGCCTTCTGACAATTGTCGATTCGTCTTCCATGTAATGTCTGAGTTCGACACGTACGCTTAAAAACCAGTGCGAGACTGGTAAGATTTAATGTACTCTCAAAGTCTCTACGTCTACTGGTAATTTTAAATCATAAAACACGCCTGCTAAATATTTTTAATTTCGATAGATTCTTCCATGTTACAAAATCCATGTCGCATAAACAACGGGGCGTTTAAATGAGGGATGGGATAATTTTCACATGACAAACATTAATCACCATGTAGTTTTTTGTGGTGTTTATGTTAAAATGGACTTTGAAAGTAACATTTTTCAAAAGTGTTGCACATTGCTTTGTTAAAACAAACTTTGAAAATAACATTTTTCAAAAGCATCAATAGAAATTACATAATGTTAAATGTTTCTCATCTCGAAATTCAAATACTTCTATTTTGATACTCTTACTCTTATTAGAATGTAGGAAATTAAAAATTACAAAAATTATTATGATTAAAAAAATTAAATATTTTTAATTTGTTATTATTAAAATTTTAGTAATTGATCTCTATCTAAGTCATAAATTTAAATTAATAATTTTTTTGTTTTTTATAAATTTTTTTAATTTTTTTATTATAATCAATTGTTTATTAATTCTACTGAAATTTCAAATTGTCCTTCCATTATTTAGATTAAATAAAAAAAAAACTCTAATATCAGAATAATTTTAACAATCAAATAGATTTAAAATAATTTTAAAATTATAATTTAAAATTATTAAAATAACAAATTTTAAAAATTCATTTTTTCATGATTAAATTGAAAGTTAAATTTTTACCCAAAAAAAAACGGTGTGAATAACACTTAAGCCGCATCTAATCCTCTAAATAATATTGGTGTCTTGGATATAACTCGCTTGTCCATTGAACTATGATGTAGAAGGTAATCCGTAAGAATTTTCTATTATTAATAATATATTAAAAAATATTTTTTTTTTCATATTTTTTAATAAAAAAAAAATTAATAAAAAATTTATATTATTAATAATATATTAAAAAAAATCTTATTCATATTTTTTAATAAAAAAATTCTTTTAAATTTTAATATTATTTATATTATTAAAAAAAATAT
>ML793656.1:390285-430850 GCA_009831015.1 Picea engelmannii | reverse complement strand
GAGAATATCAGTTGGGTTATGAGTTTTATGAGTTGAGAGTGGAATGTGAGAGACCACTCTCTTTTGTGGATTACTAGCCTCACCTCGAGGGTGACTGGTTATTGAGAATTGGAACAATCAATCTATGGTTGGGTTGAATGTTCATCCCAAGCATTTGGTTGCACAACATATTCGAAAGATAAGTGTTATATCTTGTTGTTGTGTTATTTACATGTGTTATTTTTTTGCATGAACTATGTGTATTTGAGAATAATTTATATGTTGTTTTGTGAATGATCAATTTGCATTCATGTTAATTTGGTCTGCTTTATATGCATCTATTTTATGGTTATAGAGAATAGCTAAGCCTATTTTAAATTTTTAGTTGTAAGCTACATGAAATTGGATAACAATAAAAGAATTACTTTAGTTAGAAGGAAATTTGTTTTTATGTGTATTCTACACCGTAATGTACCTCGAATGGGCTTGTGGAATGTTACAACAAATGTGCAACTCTTTGTCCCAATGAAGACTCTATATCCTCAACCTGTGAAACACATGAAACTATCTCATCCTTGCCAAATCATTTGAGCTCCACCCATCGCAACTCACCATGACAATTCACCGAAAGTTCATCCACAAGATTGGCAATCTACCACACAAAATTCTATTGTGATCCAGGCTCTTTGCCAATCCACTAGAACTCCCAACCTACCACACCACCGATATGAAAGAGTCCACAAATACTCTTTCGGATGGCCGGATCCATGTCTCAAACAAGAGACCATCTAACTTGTTTCCACCTACAATTGTCACTATAGATACCTCTAAAATATATAACATGTGACCTTCCTGGAACAAGAAAAAGAACAAGAAAAAAACTCCTCCAGTGTTGTATCCAAAAATATGTCTCAAAGAGTATCCTCTTATCTTCATATCCCAAGCTATGAAACCATGTAAATGTTCACATGAAAATCTATGTGACTAATTTTAGATCTGAAAATTGCTTCATGGTGATCTAACTATCACTGAACAACTTTACATTGAAATTATTGACTAAAAACATATGCAGTGGAAACATAAAGATCAAAGATGAATCATCAATATTCAAGAGACACAATATTTATGTTATATGACCTTGTTAACATAAAAAATACTAAGGGAAAAAGTATCCATTCCTTCCAATACAATATCACCAAAATATGACGACAACCTTGTCCTCCAAAGTCACCAAAACTGAGAACAACCTTGTTCTCCAATAACCATAAAAATCATAAAACTAAACCTCAACAATATATGGAAACATCCTATGAATACAAATCTTCTATAAACCACTTGTGTGACCTATTGGCATCACATGTTAGCATGTACATATATGTACCTACCCAAAAATGCAGATACACAACTCACCATATAACCCACGGCCATATGTTGTTTGATCTACTGCAAATTGTGTATACCCTATATGCGATTTTTCCTTCTGCAACCCATGTATGTATTCATTTTGTCCTCCTATAAATATATTATTGTACAAAATGTTCGATCACATGTGTGATCTTATTCGGTCCTCTCTCTTGGGATAGATTCACCACCTTCCATACTTCCCCATTGTTGAGATCATCAATCCTCCTAGCACAACTGCAGACTCACTTATGCTAGCTCCATCATGTATGCACTCTCTATACATAATATAAACAATATGAAATGTCAGAATGACCTCTCTCCTTTATATACAATCCTTAAGGGTCACCATCGAATCCCCTCCATAAGTCAACATCAAATTAGGCTTTCCTTGTGGGTGTGAAGCCCCAACACAAGCCCACACATCCCATCACCAAACCCATGAAGCCCTGAATAAAATCCAAGGGGGATTTCACCAAACCGAAAGTGTGATTTGGTTCCCATGATGATTCTCACATTCCCAACACCTAGGTTCATGGGAGAATACCAACTCAAAGCTACAAAAAATAAACACCTTTAGTGTGACATTGAGCTACAAGAGGTGACGTCAAAGATAAACACGTGGAACGTTGGGCCTCCAAAGGCCATGTTCCACTCTCTCATAGGTCAAATTCCATGATGCATGCCTCGTCCATAAATCCATAAAGGGAACCATCAAATCCCTAGACCCTAGATGATGTCATGTGCTAGTTAGGTGACGTCTAGGCCTCAAAGGGTCAATGTTCAAGTGGAATATGGTGGGGGCTCATCATTTGGTCATTCCAAGATGCCTCCAATGGAAACACCCTCCATCCTCATAGTGAAACTTCCATCATCTCATTTTCCCCATACATGAGGTCTAGAATCCATCTATGGGATCCAAATACCATCACGAAGGTCTGAAATAAGTCATCTCCCCATGAATACTTGTTCACCAGGAAAGTTCCTGGAAAGACAATAAAATATTCCCTCCAATGGCTCGCAAGTCACATGTATCATGCCAAGTAATACATATCTATTAAAAGAACCACACAAACATGTGCATCAAACCCCCCTTTTCAAATCAAACAAATGCTCAAAGGCCTTATATTTGTTTCCTAATTTAGGTGTGGGAGGGGTGTCATGGTGCCCTTTAGGATAAGTCAATCCCAAAGTCAAGGGATATTTCCCAAGAGAAACCTATTTAAGTCATGTAATGAATTTGAGGTGGATTTTGGGGTAAGACTTATAGGGATGGGTTCCTTGACATACAAGGGTTCATATTGTCTCTTTTATGGGTTCCTTTATAAAGGGTGTTTTTCATCCTTCGTTTTCAATGCAACCATTTTCCAAGACCTTTCCATTTAATTTATTAGAGTCCAAAAATTGAGTGCTATATGCAATGGAAAGTAAAGAACACTAAAATACCACTTGAATCTATGATACATTTAGTTCCATGTGTAATGTAAAGTAAAATATACCACAACACATCCCCTCGACAAGAGGGAAATTTATTAATTATCTAATTTATTTTGCAAGTCCTTTATTTTTGGAGAAGCATTTTGTTATTATTAGGACCTCAAGGAGAAAATATATAAGGACAATTATTGTCTTTTATATCTTTCCAAATACAACATCTCTGGTCCATCATCACTTTCTTCCCATGAAATAAGGTACAATCCTTTTTGGGGTCAATGAACTAGAAAACCCAAAAGGTAAGGAAACATATGGGTGCAATGATTGAAGGTGGTAAGTATGGAAGGGAATGGTACGGTGAGTCTTCAAATAACCACTCCGCATCAATCATTTTCCCAAGGGAGACCTACTTAATAGGAAACCATGTCACTCACCAAGGTAAAACTAGGAAAAAGGTATAAATTCCAAGAAAACGTTCCATAATCAAGAAAGGATTATTTGCAACATGTTCAAATGCATCAAATATTAAAATGACACTTACCACAATACCAAACTAATTACTTCATAAAGAAATACTTGCTTTCTTCTTGGGCCAAGCCGATGTGGTGGATGTTGCTCTACTATTGGTGATGAATGATGGCGTGATAAAAAATAGTAGGGGCTGATAAAAAATAGTAGGGGCCCTGTGGGCTCTTCTAGTCAATATGATTTTTGGAACTCCATTTCTTCTACCTATGGCCGATGAGACATGATCTCCTTACTTACCCATAGCTAAAGGGGGTAATATCTGGCTCCTACATGGTCATATCTACTAATCATAGAGCGCATGAGAACCTCGACATATCATGGTATGACCTGTTCCTACACACTCAAGCAAAAATATCAAAGTATCTAGGGTGGCGCTATCACCCCTTTTTCATATGAGAAAATTATGCTAACTATCAAAATAAAAAATTGAAAAGGAAAATTTCCTAACTTTTTTATTCTAACATATCAATATGAGCATAATAATGTAACATATAAAGATGCAATGATGCAAGAAAATAATGTGTAATTCATAAGAATGTATACAAATCATTGCAAAATGAAACTATACTACCATGATATTCAAGATGAAACATATATACAATGCAATTCATGACGCAAATTCCTAACCTAAGGTACCTACCTAATATAGGTTAGTCTCAATGATAGGTATAATCATATAATGAGTACGACCATGCTAGCATTATATCACAACACCTACCCTTATTCTTCATCATAAAATAAAATAAAAGAATAAGTCAAGCACAAAAGGAACATGAGTCAAAGCATACATTATATCATAACTAATAACAAATTCCAACTCATGGAGGTGGGAGGGATGGACCAAATTATGCCAAGACATGTTCCCACTAAAATACTCAATCCATCTTTGAATAGGGTTGTGAAAAGGTAGAGACTTGTCATGCTGGATCAAAGGATTAGAAGGTTGAATAGCCTAGGTCTTATCACTACCTGAGGCCTGAAAAAGGATGAAAAATAATATGGAGGATGACTGACAATTAATTAGGGGAAGCTTGAAATATCTAGATATTGAACTTCTTCTTAAATCATTTAACCTACCCTTAAATTCCAAGAAAATGCTTTTTATCAGAGACAACTTGGGACAAGGAACAGATTTCCTAGATACATCGTCAGTGACATAATGAGATAAAGGAAACTAAGGAATTTGGAAACCATCATCACAAGTATCCTTCTCTAGGAAAATTATGTCCTTACCCTCATCAAAACTGGATCACAATAGTCATAAAGAAATTTATTCATAGAATAAATCCAAGTGCTCAAAATAATAAGCATCAAACTCCCCAAGGTATGACAAAAAATAATCATGCGATTGTTGCAATAAGTCATCCTTGAGTGGTTGGAACAAGTCTATATTCATCTCATATTCAAATTGCAAAACATCTGAATCAGTATCAATCACACATGGTTGTTGTAAAGGAAATAATTGAAAATGACCTTCAATGTTGTAAATGGGATCTCCATCATGACAAATTACATCCCATTGACTTCTCCCACCATGTATAAAATCATGAACATTATTAATCACATCATCACTTTCATTATAACATGAAGGTTCTAGTGCATCCAAGGGTTCCTCCAAGACATTGATACTTTATGAATCATAGAATAGAGAATCATCGAAATCTTGGAAAGGAGTGTAACTTACCATGTTCTCTTCTTCATGTGCAGGAGGCATGGATGATTGTATGAATTCATAAAAAGGAGGAGTAGACACCAACGCTTGATTTTCATCAGGAGATTCATTGACCTCAACATAATCATGAGGTAATTCTTGATGCTCTCTAAGGGGTTGGTGACCCTCAATGCATCCCCTCGCTAAGAGGGACATTTATTAATTATGTGATTTATTTCGTAGGTCCTTCATTTTTGGAGAAGAATTTTATTGTTCTTAGGAATTGAGGGAAATAATCTAGAAGGATAATGCTTGGATTTTATCTCTTTCCATCTACAAAACCTCTCTGCATTTAACCCCTTCTTCCCATGAAATGAGATAAAATCCCTTTTTGGGTCAATGAACTTGAAAATAAAAAAAGGTAAGGAAATGTATGAGTATAATTATGGAAGGTGGTAATTATGGAATGGAATGGTATGATGAGCCTTCAAAGAAACACCCGTTAGCAACCCTTTTCTGAAGGGTAGCCTACTTACTAGGAAACCATGTCACTCACCAAGGTGAAACTAGGAAAAAGGTATAAATTCCAAGAAAATGTTCCATAATCAAGAAAGGATTCATTGCAACATTTTCAAATTCTTCAAATATTAAAACGAAACTTACCATAATACTGGACTCATTACCTGATGAAGAAAGAATATTTTTCTTCTTGGGCTAGGCCGATGTGGTGGATGTTTCTCTACTACTAGTGATGAATACTAGCGTGGTAAAAAATAGGAGGGGAATTGTAGTATTTGTTGGTCAATATGAATTTAAGTACTCTATGCCTTCTACTTTTCATCCTTGAGACATGATCTCCTTAGTTACCCCTAGCTTGGGGGCTAACAAGCATATTTTCACATGACTAGGAAAAAAATCCCTAAATTCTTGGAAAAGGGGATTTATAAGTGGCAATTTATTTGGGATAATAGTTTTCCTTGGGAGGGATATGTTCCTCTATACCAAGCATAACTGATATATCCACCTTAACAGTAGGTTAAATATTGGCCAAATTTCCCTCCTCAAATGTATTAGGGGATGGAATGGGATTCTTAAACCAATCAACTTTTCTATGGGGGAGAAAGTCATTAGTTTCAATACCATATTGGTTAAAGGAATCCTTCTTCTAAGGTAAAATGTTGGAAATATTATGGAGATCATCCTAATGGTAATCTAGAGTAGTAAGGGACTCTAAAATTTCTTTATCAAAATTAAAGACAGGGGAACTAGCGTCTATCCTGCCAGATGTTATGTTAGAAATGGTGAAAAATGGGGAAGTGAACTTGTTATCAATATAATGGGAATGAGAGGTTTGGTTCACATAAGATACATCCAAAGTGGTATACATGATACTAGTGGATGAACGATCCATCGATGTTGAACCCAAGGAGACATTAGGCATAGAGGGGATAATTTGATGTACTTCATATGACAATGAAGGATTTCTAAACATTATCAGGGCCATGGAGGTTGAAAGATAAATAACTTGAACACTATTCTCATTAGTTTTAATAGAAATATGGCCAATTTTTTTGATTGGTTTTCCTTTAGTATAAAAAATCCTTTGATATTGAATGGTAAGTTCCTCTATTAAAGGAGAAGGTTTCTCCTCATAAGAGGATTTGAGATAATGAACGATAGTTAGGGAATAACAAAATTTAGGTAGATTAGCACAATTATAAGAATAATAACCATATGTATCGTATAAAGAACAAGGGTGATTCATATGCAACAAATTAATATGCTTGGTTGATGATTCAGAAAGAGAGAATTGCATGACAAGAGTGGATGTGTTTGGTTGTAAATCATCGATGTTAAAAAAACCCTTTAATTTTGGAGCAATGGTGTTGACCTGTATATAAACTCATATATTTTCTTATTTTCAGTCTATGGAAGGTTCACAACCCTTCTCATCAAGTTTCTTGTTACCCAAAATGCACATGTATTCTTTGTCATATCCATATTGTACTTAGACTTATCCATTTCTTAAGCTCTTCTCGAAATGACGGGTTCACGGATTGGTCTCATCATTTTCATTGAATTTTTCTCCTCTTCCATCACCAAAATGAACTTTATGTTCCGTGACCCTTACACTACATTACACTTAGAATATTTTCAAAAGTTTCTTTTCCTTAATGGATTTGAAGCACTTCCCATATTTATTTTCTTAGTGTGCCACAATTCTGACCGATCGATCATGATACTTAGTATTTTCAATATTTTTTTTATGGTTCGACACTTATATTATTTTCTTATCACCGTGGGTTCATGGGTCATCAAACTTTACATTCCTCTTCTCTTTACACCCGATGGATAAAATTCTATACTCAATTGTTTTCAGCTTCACTTCGGGCTCATTTCATTGTTTCTATATTTGATCTCCATGTTTGATCTCCCACTGTAATACATGTTTCCCCTTGTCACATTCCCTAAGACATATTTAATGCTAATATTATGGAATATAATAGATAATTAAATATTGAAAATGTCATTATTAATGGAAGACTTTTGGGGGTAATTATCCATTTAATTCACATAAATTCTTCCATTAAAAAAAAAGTTTTGAGTTATATTATCAAGAAATAATTTACTTTGAAACTAACGTCCAAAATCACTGTACGAGATTCCACCAACTTAAAGAAAATGAACATGAGAATAAGAGAATAAGTTTTTGGAGATATTGTCGAGTGAAATATATGATATCTATTTCGACATTAAATTGTCAACCCATGGCTCGTAAGCTTCGAGGTGCCAACACTTTAAGTGTGGGTCTATAGCTCTAATCTTGCCTAGCTTAGCCTAATCTAATATAATGCCAATAAACTCAAAGAATTAATACCTTTCCTTTAAATTTACAGAGTAATATACAACTAGGAATGATAAATTCATTATTTTAAGTGAACAAATATTGAATAAAAGAAAAATATATTTCTTTAAAAACAACCTATGTTCATGGGCAGTGAACTCATAAATAAAACTATACTTAAAAATAAATTCTTTATAGTGAAATCTATTCTTAAATAAAAACTCATTATTATCTCTATCTTGCAAAGAATAAACATTAATCTACCTAACTGAAAGCAAGAAAAGCAAGAACTCACAATTATTTCTATCTTGTAGTGAATAAACAATAATCTATCTAACTGAAATAAAGAGTGTTGTGACAGTATTCAAATGTGATTATTGTGTCTATGGTGTCGAATGAAATCACAATGCCATCTAACCACTAATGACAATTCAAGTGGAATTAACTCAATGCTAACTTCTATAGAGAAATGTAGAGTATGGATAAGGAAGTCTATAGAAAGTTTTTCCATCATAAAAGAAACATTAGGTGTTCTTGGAATCCATATGATTTAAAAACATTGTGCAAAAGAGATTCAATCATAAATCATCACTAACACTGGAAAATACTCTATTCAAAATCACTAATTCAAGCAAGTGTACAAACCCATAACTAGCACTAATTAGAAATCCTAATTCAAATTCATAACTAAAATAACATTGAAAATACTCCGTATAGAAATCTACAAACTCAAAACTAATTCAAGAAAATCTACAAACTCCTAAATAATACTAATTGAAATTCATGATTCAAATTCATAACTGAGATAACATTGAAAATAAAAACTTGAAATTACAACTAGGGTGTCATGGGAAATCATAACTCAGAATTATAACTAGGATGTTATTCGAAATCATAACTCAAAATCCACTTCTATCTTATCATGTTGATGCTAAAAACAGGGTTAACAAGTTATGCATACCTACAAAGAGTATTTGAAATTACAATTTAATAAATGAGCTATGTCTAAATAGATACTCTGCAGAGTGATTTACAACTTTACAAAATGGAGAGAAAAAGACATGACAACATAAGTAAATAGATCCTAAGCAAATAAATTACAGCCTGCAATCAAAACGTTAGAAATCAAAATATAAACAAATGAACATGGATGTCTACACATGCTTTTTGATACCCACACAAATCAGAAAATGAGCTGCAAATTAGAATATATATAGTGATATAAATTAAACAAGCAATCTAAAATTAAAGAGATATACACAACAAATGGAATTTAAGCAAGCAACTTCAAAATTGAAGAAATGTGAAAGGAAAATATACAGATGCAAGTATATACTGATATAAAAAATCACCCAGACCATTGGTGCGCCCCCTTGAAGGTTGTGGAAATACTTCAATAGGAAAATGCAGTCATTGAGTTAACACAACAGTAGTATTAATCATCAAAAACAAAGTATACAACAAAATGAAGATAATTTATGTGTGTAAAATAAAATTTGTTTTCTTCTTCATGGAATATGAAGTAGTATTTATAGATTATTATAGAGATTCAGAGGTCGAACACTGGAAGGGTCGACACTCTCTAAAAACATTAATTCATTAAATTTCATTAACATAAATTATCTTGTCCAACATTCTCGTGCGCTCAAAATAGTGTCCTCTGCAACTGCTCAATTCTGGATGTGTTGAGCTCCATAGCTGGAGGGAGTGAGTGGGAACAAAACACATATTCACGATTCACCCATCGAAGCCTGCTGATATGGTAACTTCCAACTCCTCTATGCTCTAAGTGTCAGATCAAGAGTTGGAGGTCCGGATCGAGGACCACAAACTTCTCTCAATCCATCCACAATTTTAGGAAACAACCCTCATGGGAACTAATTAGGCATATTGGACACAAAACCCATGTGCCATATGTTTATGTTTCATCTTCATCTTCCAACAAATTGAGATCGAAGTTAACTACCTGGAAAAAGGGTCGGATGAAGGTCTGGATGAAGGTCTGGATGGAGGCCTGGATGAAGGACTAGATTGTTAGATCCACGAATTGTAATTACACCCAGACATTAATTCAGAAACAACACTTAAAAACTTTGAGATAATGTAAAAATAACTGTAATAATGTGATTATTACCTTGATTAGATATCAACATGATGTTAAAAGAGATTAGGATAAAAAAGTCACGAAAAGATGACAAGAAAATCCAAAATTCACCGAGATGCTTGAGTTTTAATTTAAATATATAGACTAGATAGTGGTGAAATATTATCAAAATAGGGGATCATCATCTCCCCCACACTGGAGATGTTGCAGGTCCCTCTGCAAACAAAATTTAGTCATCAAAATTAGATTATGCATTTGCAACAATGACCACTACCTGTACTTTTTGGAGGGAATACAATAGCCTTGGATTTGGATTTTAATTTCTAGTTGGATTCTTTAATCTTTTGATAACATTTCTCTCGGTGTTTATGATGAAAGGGAATGAGGGGAACAATGGAAACAATGGAGATAAAAAAAATAGAGAATTGTAAAATAAAGAAAATAGATTGTATCCATACATGCCCTGTATGGAAACATAATGATGAAACCCTTGCTATATAGTAATAAAAATGTCAAATCTACCAAGGGTTTCAAAGATATGCCAAGGCATATAAAAACATAACTAATGATATAATTTTTGGTATATTTTTTCATGTAGGAGCCAAGTTTTTGAACCAAATGAATGGATTCTCATTTGATTGCCAAAATGATGATAGCCCATGTCTGAAATTTATGACATGTTTTTGGTTAGTGTTTAGTTAAAACGATATCATATGAATGTACTCAATCAATGTCCAATTCAGAGACTTGGACATTAAGATTGAAGAAACTATAACCATAGAAAATCATAATGAAGAAAAGTATATGAGCTATATATAATAAAGAAAAGTGGCAATTGGTTATACTTACAGAAACAAGTATCGTGTTACAATATCAATCATGAAAGGATGAAGGATAAAAAGAACATGGAGAAGTTAAATTGGAAATCTAAGTTATGGTAATATTTTGTAAATATAATGATCTCTTGCAAAAATGATTATGTTCACATTTCCTTGTATTTAAACAAGAATCCTTGTGTAGACCGAAGTTCGGTCATAGATTCAATAAACATTGAAATTCTAAAAAGGAAATGCAGTAGAAAATTGAGATCAGATTGTATGTTTAACAATCATAAATTATGTAATCATATAGTTCTTGGATTATAGAACATACCAAGACCACATCTTAGAGAGTATATAGAATATAAGTATGATGATGATGAAAACAAAGTATGGAGAAAAACAAAGTTGGCATTCTAGAAAGATTAGCTTTGGTGAAATAATTGTTTGTTTTTTTTAAACCACCTGGCTTGTGAAATTTGTCATGCCAACTGGAGAATACAAGGATGTACAAGATAAATTTACATTTTTAGATTATTCTTTTTCTAAATCAAAGGATTATTGGATTAAAGTAGTTATACCTAAGCTTTATATTAATAATTACTTCTGACATTTAGAAAATGGTTTTTGCAGATTACAGGTTGTTCCAGCACTCCATCTGGCGCCGTATCAGACACTCTACCTGAAGAATGAAAAAAAGTAGGAACAAAATGTTGCCAAGAGTATCAACAATGATGAGAAGAATTTCCTTGCTCCTGTTTCATGGAGTAGCTGATGATAGTGCTGCTGCAAATGAAGTATCTATGTTGGTTCCATCAATCTGAAAGGTAACTACAATGAAGAGGCTTGAACAAAAAGGGGCAAGTTGCCAACCGAGTCTCAATATTTGTAGTGGAAAATGAATTTTTGCAGTTGGTCAATATAAATCTACTAAGCTACAAACAGTCTCTTCTCTTTTAGAACCAACAAGATGATCAACATCTTTGAACCGTTCTTCCTTTTATTAACCATGATCATAGATCAAAAACTTTCAAATATGATGTAACATCCATCTTTCAATTTTATGAACGCGATCATGATCATTTATATTGTATATAATATCTCACCCAATCCTCCATATGACACTCCATCCGGTCCTCCAGATGTCACTCCATTCGGTCCTCTTGTGTAAGTGGAAATTATCCCATAGTAAACAGACGTTCTCCCATAACACTTAGCTTGGACAACTTCTAGTAGGCATGGTGAACATGAGCATGGATAGGATAAGATTATCCATTTTTATTTCCTTGTCATTGATATGTAACAATACAAACAACTTGTTCCTCTTTTCATAGCCTTGTAATACAGATGGCAGTGAGCATTTAGCAGTTGTTATTGATTTGTAATTGTCACAAGGAATAGTTAAGTATAAGAAGTATTCCATTGCATAAACATAATTAAAAATGCACAACAGGATTGTAACACACAATTTTATGTCAGTAGTAAAAATCTATCATACTAATACAAACAATTGCTGATATAATAGCTCGGGATATTGTAAAAAAAATATGACTGAATTTTGACAGAGGTTCTACTTCCTCTTCTCATGGCTTGTAATAAAAATGGTAGTGTTTATCATTTTTCCACTCAGGAAACCCCTCCTCTACTCCTAAGTATTGTGCCACCTCACAATTGTTAAATTTGGCAGCATCAACAGTCATTCTCCAATGAGAGGCCATATGGGCCACCGTGAGGCTAGCCAGGGAGATTTGGAGAATCAACTAGTCTTGTGAGGTATTGAAAAAATCTAGGGGGAACGTACAACCTCTGTGAGTCAAACCAAAATTCAGGATGAACAAGATTCTATGTGAGTCTAATGAAAAAGTTAGGGGGAACATACAAACTCTGTGAGCATAGACAGTCTAGTGCAAAATTTAGGGGGAACTTACAACCTCTATGAGCATAGGAAGACTAGTACAAAAGTCAGGGGGCACATACAACCTCTGTGAGCCTAGTCAAACCTTGTGAGCCATGAGAAAAAGTGAAGGTATCTAGAAAAAGTTAGGTTGAATGTAAAATTCCTATGAGATAGAAACAAACAATATTCCTAATATTGTGACACAGCCACGCTTGCAAGCACGTCCGCTTATAGGATCTTCTCTCTTTCACGGCCCAAAGAACTCTAAGGCTCTTATATTTCCCTATTGGGAAATCTGCACCCATAGACCTTTTTGCGCGATCCCCTCTCTGTACTCGGAGGATCGTACTTCACGACTTCGCGAGGTCAGTGGTTGAGCATTGAACCCTCGAGTCACCGAGACCCGACGACAGTCAACGCTAACCTTTCCTTTTATTTCAGAACTTTCCTTATCGCGATTTCGCCACTCGCGATATCAAACAACTTGCTTTTCTGACCGCCAAACCCCGATACGCCAAAACTCCAACGCACGCGTGAGTTCAACCCTTCACGACACTTCACCTTATCGACACTTCGGATTTCGTGGTATCACGAATCTTGAGGTAATGGTTTTGGAACTTCTCACTGCGAAACCTCGATAAGGCATGCCACCTTTCCACCTACTGACCCTTGTGGCCCCACACTGTTCCTTTAGCCTGTCAGGATATCGCGTATCGCAATTTCGCGACTCCCTTTGCCCAACCTTCGACTCTTCCCTCATGAAATCCCGATAGGAGATTCTGCGAGTGATCCAACGACCCTGACTGGTTTGGATCAATGACTCTATCCCTCCTGATATTTTAACCTCTTAGGAATACCTGCATCATCTCCCCTACACCTCCGTGATATCTGACGGCTCACGGGAGTTTGCGAATTCTCCTCGGAGAACTTCGACCGTCTGTTCCTCCTGATGAAATCTGCGAAATGACTATGTGTTCCTCCGTGGAACTCGTCCACCCACATGAAAACTTACGATGCTTCTTATAGACTTCCAGTCCTAGATTCCCTGTGCTTCACTTAAATGGATTTGAATGCCTTATCCTTCCTGAGATTTTCCACAACTCTGCGTCCTCTTAGAAAGACCTCTTTCTCGCACTCCTTGTAGCAACTTTCAAACACTTTCTAAGTGTTGAAAACCTTTGACTCTGTGCACACCTGCAGCAGCAGTCTTTCAATACTTCACTCAGGTTCGCAACCCTGAGACTCCACTTGGCCTGCGCACTCCTTGCACGGCTCCTGTGCCCAACTGTACTTATGGGGAAATGAGAACAAGAGTAAAACAATCTGAGCTTCAGAGATGCAACCCTGAATTCTTGTCGATGCACTCCTCGCGGACACTTCGACTGCACTCCTTGCAGGAATTCTTACTCAGATAGAGAAACAATTGAAACTCAATCCATTATCCTCTTAGACTTCAAACTCAAACATGAAATCATATACACAGCACATAAAGAAAATGTATAACAGGGAGAAAACATTCATGAGCATATCATTCAGCATCAATACACAGAGAACAACACAAAACCTTGAATTTGAATCAACTTCTTCTATTAATCCAAATATTTGTACATGGGTGTTCTTACACAACTCTCTTCTTCTCCTATTCTCTTCTGCTTATTCCCAATAATGTTACAATGCACAATGAGGGTGTCTATATCCCATTTCCCTCTTACGCTCTCAAACAGTCTAATCTAGAATTTAATTCTATCTACCTGCATTAACTACTATAAATGCCTTCTACCTACTAAGGACGAGAGCAATCCGCTCAAGGTCCATTTACATTATACAAGTGCGCCTCATCTTAATGAATTCATTTAAGATCGCGCAACAATTTCCAAAGTGATTTTCAAAATTTGTGCTGGCGCTCGTCCAACTGTCCATTGTCTTCCACGCTGGCTCGCTTGATGTGGGAGATGCTCCTGCATCATACTCCCTCTCTTGAAAACTTTCACGGGCTCCTTCCCATGAGCTCCTGCACGGTCTGTCCATGCTTCTGGATCTCTGCTTCATTCTCCCAGCTGGCATCTTCAACTGGATGGTTCTTCCATTTGAACAGATACTCAAAGTATTTCTTTCACCTGGTCCTCTTGCTCACTCTCTTGTCCAGTATGCATTCCATCTGCGGCTTCTCTGCAACTGGCACTTGCTTCATCCACGGGATCACTGGCTTCTCAATCCCAGCTCCTGCTTCTCTAGCTTTATATGGGTGCAAATCCGAGATATTGAATATCGGAGAAATTCTGATCCTATCAGGTAATTCAATCTCGTAAGCGTTCGCCCCAAACTTCTTCAAGACCCTACATGGCCCGATTTTATTCATCTTAAATTTATTGTATGTTCCTCTCGAGAACCTTTCCTTTCTCAAATGTGTCAGAACCAGATCACCAACCTCAAACTAAAGTTGTCTTATATGCTGATCTGCTTTGCGTTTATACTCCTAGCTTGAATTATGCAGTCGCTCCTTCACCTGGCTGTGAAGCTCCTTCATCGCCTCTGCGAATTCTTCTGCACTAGCGCTCCTAGTCGCAGTCTGTTCTGAATCCCTCAGTTCAGAAATTCCCCTCGGCTGCATGCCATAGACAACCTAAAATGGACTTTGTCCTATGGTCCTATTAACTGAGTCATTATAAGCAAACTCTGCCTGTGGTAATATGCTATCCCACTAGCTGTGGTGTTATTTCACCAAGATTCTCAGCAAGTCTCCCAGACTTTTGTTCACCACTTCTGTCTGTCCATCCGTATGAGGATGATAAGATGAACTAAACAATAATTTAGTCCCCATCTTCCTCCATAAAGTCCTCCAAAAATTCCCCATGAATTTGGTGTCTCGATCCGAAACTATACTCCTCGACAACCCATGAAGTCGAATGACCTCCTTGAAAAACATATTTGCAATGTGAGTTGCGTCACTGGTCTTCTGACATGGAATGAAGTGTGCCATATTGGAAAAACTACCCACCACCAAAAAGATTGAATCAACACCTCTTTGTGTCCTTGGCAACCCCAATACAAAATCCATACTAATCACATCCCACTGTCTCTCTAGTATGGGAAATGGTTGATAGAATCCCGCATTCTGCTTCCTTCCCTTCGAATGCTGGCAAATCCTGCATCTGTCTACAAATATCTTGACCTCTGATCGCATTCCTGGCCAAAATTATGACTCATTCAGCTTCGCGAATGTTTTTTCATGACCAAAATGTCCCGCCAATCCTCCACTGTGTTTCTCCTTCAGCAGATTCTCCCTCATGGAGCATTTCGGAATACACAGTTGATTACCTCTAAACAATGATCCTTCCTGAATCATGTAATCGGCCCACTAGCTTCTGTCTCTGAGAATTGGATTCTCAGCTACTTCATACACTTCTTTAAAATCCTGATCATCAGCGTACATGTCCCTGAGATCATCAAAACCCAACGTTTTGACTTTGAACTCCTACAACAACAAACACTTCCTGCTCAAAGCATCAACAACTTTGTTAGCAGTACCTGAAATATGTTTAATCACAAAAGTGAAATTCTTCATATACTCAACCCATTTGGCATATTTCTGATTCAACTTTTCCTATTGAGTCACAAACTGCAGTGCATGATTGTCATTGTATAAGACAAACTCTTTCGGGATCAAGTAATGCCTCCATTTCTTCAATGCCTGTATGATAGCATAAAACTCCTTGTCGTAAGTGGAGTATTTCACTTTTTCCTCATTCATCTTCTCGCTGAAGTATGTGATTGGCTTGTCTTCTTGACTCAAGACTGCCCCTATTGCAAATCCACTTGCATCGCATTTCACCTGAAATGTCTTCTGGAAATCCGGCAACACCAGAACCAGTCGTTCCGTGATCTTCCTTTTCAACAAATTGAAACTCATATCAGCTTCTTCAGTCTAGTGAAAAGACTTGTGTCTCTTCTTCACTGTATCCATCATCTCTGCACTAATTCCACTGAAATTTCTGATGAACTTTCGGTAGAAAATAGCCAATCCGTGAAAATTTCTCACCTCGAATATATTCTTCGGTGATGGCCAATTCTTAATCACTTCCACCTTATCTGGATCCATCCTCAACTCATTTTCCGAAATAACAAACCCCAAATAAATGATTTATGTCTTCATGAATGAGGATTTCTTCATGTTTATCAGCAGCTTCTCCTGCTGTAGTTTCTGCATCACTGTAGCCAAATGCTTCAGATGCTCCGCCATTGTCTTACTGAAAGCCAGTATGTTATCCAAATACACAATGACAAATTTTCCGATGAACTCCCTCAGGACTTCGTTCATCAACCTCATGAAGGTACTTGGCACATTTGTTAAGCCAAACGGAATAACAAGCCATTCATACAACCCTTCATTTGTTTTTAATGTTGTCTTCCATTCATCACCTTCTCTCATGCGGATTTGATGATAAACTCTTTTAAAATCAATCTTTGAAAAATATTTTGCTCCACTCAAGTAATCCATCAGATCGTCCATCCTCGACAATGGAAATCTATACCTGATGGTTATCTTATTGATCGCCCTTGAGTCAGTACACATCCTCCAACCTCTGTCTTTCTTCGGACTGAGTACTGTTGGAACAACACATGGACTCAAGCTTTCTCTGACCAACCCTTTGTCCAATAAATCCTGGACTTGCCTCTTAACTGCTTCATTCTCTTGCGGCGTCAATCTATACGCGGATTTGTTTGGAAAAATGGCTCCTGGTATGAGATCTATATGATGGCTCACACTCTTGATCGGTGGAAACGAACGAGGTAGTTCGTCCACTATTATGTCAACGAACTCTTCCAGCAGTTCCTGAATCTCCTTTGGTAAATCATCCACTCTTGTGCTAGTCAGAACAATCCTCGGCTTTCTGACCACAATGAACTGTGGATCCTCTTTCTTCTTAAACTCTGTAAGAAGCTCCTTCCCACTCATGAGAATTACTGTGTTGCTTACCTCCAGCTTCACCTCCTTATCCTTAATTGGAAGCAACATGTGTGCCCTCCCATTCTTCTCCAGGGTGTATGTGTTCATTCTCCCATCATGAATCACATTCCTGTCATATTTCCATGGTCTACCCAACAATAGATGACAAACATCCATAGGAATGACATCACATAAGATCTTATCATTATATCCTCCTATCTTGAATTCAACTAAACATCGTTTAGTGATAGTTACCTGGTGTCCTTTTTGTAGCCACGAAACTCTGTATGGCCTTGGATGATCAGTCGTCTCTAGCTCCAGCTTATCTACCATCTCTGTAGATACGAGATTATCCATGCTACCACTGTCTATGATGACCTTGCATACCCTGTCCTTGGTCTTGCAAGTAGTCCTGAAAATTCTGGTCCTTTGTATTGAACTTTCCACCTCCTTCTCGGGTGTCAAAAGGAATTTTCGCATCATCAACAATCTTTTGCCTTCAGCGTCTTCTTCCTCAACATCTCATCTCTGTGCTTCGGCAATGTGAGCTTCTCCAATGTCCTTCTTTTTATCTAGACACTCATAAGACTTGTGCCCATTCTTTTCACATGTGAAGCATGTGATTACTCCACCTCTTCCTCTTCCTCTCCCTCTAGTATGAGGAAAAGTGTTGTTGTCAGCATAGTCTCCTCTCTGCTCATTATGTTTTCCTCTCTGTTCAGCATATTGGTGCGCTCGCTGTGAGGTTCCACCTCTCTCTGTTCGAGTCGGAGGTTTCGTCCATTCCTCCTTGGGTTTATGATATTTATCTTGGGCAACTGCTTTTCCTCTAGGCTGACTTCTGCCTCGGCCCCTCTGACTCTGCTTTCGGCTCAACTTCTCCTCAGCTTTTAGAGCCATCTGATAATCATCTTCCACCGTTCGGATGGTTACCATGCTCATCTCATCCTGGATATCATATCTCAGGCCATTCATGTATCTAGCAAATTTCTCATCATCACTCTCCTGATGACTTGCCCTGATGTTCAGTTTATAGAATTCCTCAGTGTATTCTTTTACTGTCATCAACTTCTGTCTCAGGTTCTACATTCTCCTTAACAAAGTAATTTGATAATCCCTAGGGATGAATTTCACTTTCATCTTCACAATCATCCTGTCCCAGCTCTTGATCTTCTGCTTGCCTTTGCAACGTCTGTCAGCTTGTAGTTCATCCCACCACAAGGCTGCATGTCCCTTCAAGCATGTGATATCATGCTTGAACTTCTTGTCTTCTTCGACATCTTCATAGTCGAAGTATGTGTCCAGATATCTAATCCAGTCTAGAATCTCCTCTGCATCCAAGTTTCCCTCATAAACTAGAATGTCCATCTTTGTTGTTGCACCCATCCTTGCAATAGCTTTGATCAAACGCTCATTTGATGCATCTTCGGTTGCAACTTCTTCTTCATGTTCAGCCTCAATCTCGCTTTCGGAATCACTCAGATCCCCAGCACTGATTGTGCGTCTTTGCATTGTCTCCATGTCTTCGAGTCTATCTTGGAGATCACGCATTTGCCTCTCCATAACCGGATCTATCATATGCCGACCTCTTCTTCTCGACATTTCCATATCCTCTGGATCGGATGAATACACATTCCTTCTCCTTGGCGGCATGGTGAATTCTCTTTCTTCTCTGCTACAGAAAGCAAAGAACCTTTCAGTGCTCTGATACCAAACTGACGCAGCCGTGCTCGCAAGCATGTCCGCTCACAGGATCTTCTCTCTTTCTCGGCCCGAAGAACTCTAAGGCTCGTCTATTTCCCTGTTGGGAAATTTGCACCCATAGAAATTTTCGCGCGATCCCCTCTCTGTACTCGAAGGATCGGACTTCGTGACTTTGCGAGGTCAGTGGTCAAGCATTGAACCCTCGAGTCACCGAGACCCGACGACAGTCAACGCTGACCTTTCCTTTTATTTCAAAACTTTCCTTATCGTGATTTCACCACTCACGATATCAAACAACTTGATTTTCCGACCCCCGAACCCTGATACGCCGAAACTCCAACGCACGCACGAGTTCGACCCTTCACGTCACTTCACCTTATCGACACTTCGAATTTCGCGGTATCACGAATCCTGAATTAATGGTTTCAGAACTTCTCGCTGCGAAACCCCGATAAGGTGTGCCACCTTTCCACCTACTGACCCTTGTGGCCCCACACTGTTCCTTTAGCCTATCAGGATATCGCGTATCGCGATTTTGCGACTCCCGTTGCCCAACCTTTGACTCTTCCCTCACAAAATCCTGATAGGTGATTACGCCAGTGATCCAACGACCCTGACTGGCTTGGATCAACGACTCTATCCCTCCTAAGCTTTTAACCTCTCGGGAATACCTGCACTATCTCCCCTACACCTCTGTGAGATCTAACGGCTCACGGGAGTTCGCGAATTCTCCTCGGAGAACTTCGACCGTCCATTCCTCCTAATGAAATCTACGAAATGACTATGTGTTCCTCCGCAGAACTCGTCCACGCGCGTGCAAACTTGCGATGCTTCTTACAGACTTCCAGTCCTAGCTTCCCTGCGCTTCACTTAAATGGATTTGAAGGCCTTATCCTTCCTGAGATTTTCCACGAATCTGCATCCTCTTAGAAAGACCTCTTGCTCGCACTCCTTGCGACAACTTTCAAACACTTTCTAAGTGTTGAAAACCTTCGACTCTGCGCACACCTGCAGCAGCAGTCTTTCAATACTTCACTCAGGTTCACAACCCTGAGACTCCACTTGGCCTGCGCACTCCTTGCACGGCTCCTATGCCCAACTGCACTTCTGGGGAAATGAGAACACGAGTAAAACTATTCGATCTTCAGAGACACAACCCTGAATTCTTGTCGATGCACTCCTTGCGGACACTTTGAATGGACTCCTTGCAGGAATTCTTACTCAGATAGAGAAACTATTGAAACTCATTCCATTATCCTCTCAGACTTCAAACTCAAACATGAAATCATATACACAGCACATAAAGCAAATGTATAACAGGGAGCAAACATTCATGAGCATATCATTCAGCATCAATACACAGAGAACAACACAAAACCCTGAATTTGAATCAACTTCTTCTATTAATCCAAATATATGTACATGGGTGTTCTTACACAACTCTCTACTTCTCCTATGCTCTTCTGCTTCTTCCCAATAATGTTACAATGCACAATGAGGGTGTCTATATCCCATTTCCCTCTTGCACTCTCAAACAGTCTAATCTAGAATTTAATTCTATCTACCTGCATTAACTACTATAAATGCCTTCTACCTACTAAGGACGAGAGAAATCTGATCAAGGTACATTTACATTATACAAGTGTGCCTCATCTTAATGACTTCATTTAAGATCGCGCAACAATTTCCAAAGTGATTTTCAAAATTTGTGTTGGCGCTCGTCCATCTGTCCATTGTCTTCCACGCTGGCTCGCTTGATGTGGGAGATGCTCCTGCATCATATTGCAAATGATGTAATTGTATTGATCTAGTGCATTGGCATGTGTAAACATTATCCACCATGAAGAGAATTTCGAATTGCCTTGTCAAGAGTTGTAAATAAAGTGTTGAGTCTAGTTCTATGTTAGAACTAAAGTGTAATGCTGAGTTGCAACTAAAGTCTTGAGTCTAGTTCTTTTTTTAGTAATTTTGAGTTGCAACTAAAGTCTTGAGTCTAGAACTAAAGTGTAATGTTGAGTTGCAACTAAAGTCTTGAGTCTAGTTCTATCTTAGAGCTAAAGTGTAATGTTGAGTTGCAACTAAAGTCTTAAGTCTAGTTCTATGTTCGAACTAAAGCATGTCAGTCTCAAGTCTAGTTCTAAGTTTGAACTAAAGTGTAATGTTGAGTTGTAACCAATCTCAAGTCTAGTTCTAAAGTTTGAACTAAAGTGTAATGCTGAGTTGTAACCAATCTCAAGTCTAGTTCTAAGTTTGAACTAAAGTATGAAGATGAGTTATGAGTAATGCATGCAATTAGGCTACTATTTTGAGCTTCTCCTCTTCCCCTCTTCAGCCTATATAAGAAGAGGTCGAACCCTCTCCTCAATACAGTTTTGCAATACAGTTTTGCAACACAATTTTGAAACAAAGTTTTCATATGCAAGTTGAGGGTGAAGTAATAGAGGAGCACATCAATGATAAAGAGGCAACATATCAAAGGTGTATTTCAACAAGGTCTTGTAAGTCTTTGTAGGGTCAGAGTCATCTTGGAAAGCTCTTTGAGAGAAGTACATTCATGGTGGATATTTGTAAGAGATCTTACATTATTAATGCAATAAAGGAATATTGTTTTCTAGGGTTTTTGTCCTTGTACAGGGTTTCCCCAGGGTATATTTGTTGTTGATATGCATGTTTACTTATCTACATAATTATTTCTATTCGATTATGATTTGAAATTTTTGAAGTCTATTAAGATGGAATCAAAGTATTGAAGAAAATAAAAGAATTAATCCGCATAACAAATCAAGCTCATAATTTAACATGGTATCAGAGCTTAGGGTGTGTTAAACGTGTTGAAGTGCATAAGTAGGTACATATAGATCCAAGCGAGCTTGATTAATTTTACAGTGTGAGGACCATGGAATCCTCCATTTCAATCAGGGCCTAAGATAGGCTCGAAGGAGCTACCAAATTTAATGTATGGAAGCTCCTTATAACAAACATCTTGCAAGAGCATGATCTTGAGCAGTATGTGACCACAATGGTGGAGGAACCAACGAATAATGTAGGAAGAATAGCTTTCGAGAAGAGTCAAGCAAAGGCCAAGCGAATCATCTTTGACTCAGTCAAAGACAGTATGTCTGCAATGACTTTGTTGATGACTACCAAGGACTGTATGGATACCTTGGTGAATCTATATAAGAAATAGGCTCCAAGTCAGAAAAGGACACTTAAGAACAAGCTTAATTATTTGAAGATGGAGAAAGGTGAATCAGTGGCATATTTCTATTCTAGGATAGCTTAGATTAAAGATCAACTTTTGGTCACATGGGTGATAGTGGACAATGATGATTTTGTGCAGGCCATTTTTGACGGTCTTCCTTTTTCATGGGAGACCTTCTTATCTAGTGTAATTGGGAGAGAGATTCAGCCCACATTTGAGAGGTTATGGAATGATTTCCTTCAAGAGGAGAGTCGCACATCTACCAAGAGTGAGCCAACAAAAGAAGAGCACTCAACTTTAGCATCAATATTTAAGGGAAAGAAGAAAGGCACTTTCCAGAAAGGGTTCTCAATGGAAGCCAAGCATCAAAGGTACATTCAAAGGAAATAATATTGATACATCTAAGATTGAATGCTTTAGTTGTAATAAGTTGGGTCATTTTGCTAAAGATTGTTGGTTTATAAAGAAATATCCTAGGAAAGGGAAACATCATGCCCCAACTGCTGAGGATGATGAATCCAAAAGAAATAAGAAAAGTCCTTCTAATGAGAAAGAAAATAGGAAAGAATATTATTTGGTTTCTTCTTTATCCAGTCCAGTTTCCATGGGGCCGAAAACTTGGTTAGTAGATAGTGGTGCATCAAAGCACATGACAAGTTACAAGGCAATCCTCTCAGATTTTGAGACAAAATCTTTTGCAGAGCAGGTTGAGCTTGGGGATGAAAAATGCTACAAGATAGAGGGAGTAGGCTCTATCTCCTTCAGATTGGAATATGGGGCTATACTTCATGTTAATGAAGTATTATATGTTCCAGGGCTCAAGAATAATCTACTATCAGTTGCAACCCTTGAGGACAAGGGATATTGGGTGATATTCAAGGACAGGAAGGCACTAATACGGGATAAAGGTAGCCACTTAAGTAAGACATAACCCATTGGAACTCGCAGTGGATAATTGTACATCATGTCAGGACAGTCAATTCAGGCATTGGCTCATGATGCGACTAGCTCCAGTGAGTTGTGGCATAAAAGACTTGGACATCTTTACTACAAATCTCTTCTAGATCTATAGAACATGGTATGTGGCATGCCCTCTATTTCTCTTAGTAAAAATGAAAATTTTAAGGGATGCATGCTAGGTAAAAATATAAAGAAATCATTTCCTAGTAGTGACAATAGAGCTCAGGGCATCTTAGATCTGGTTCATTTTGATGTATCTGGTCCCATGTCATCTCCCTCACTCAGTGGTTGTTTGTATTATGTCATTTTTATTGATGATTACTCAAGAAAATGTTGGATATATTTTCTTAAAGCTAAAAGTGACACATTTGATAAATTCAAAGAATATAAAGCCTTTATTGAAAAGCAAACAGGGAAACACATCAGAATCCTTAGAACAGATAATGGAGGAGAGTTTGAATCTCTTCAGTTTGAGGATTTATGCAAGTCAGTAGGAATCAAGAGAAAATTGATCATGCCATATAACCCTCAACAAAATGGTGTTGTTGAGAGGGAAAATAGGACTATTTGTGAGGCAGCGAAAGAAATGATGTTTGACCAGGATCTGCCAAATTCTTTATGGGAAGAAGCTACCTCCACTTCCATGTATATTCAGAACAAGTGTCCAAGTGTTATTTTGAAGGACCAGACTCCTGAAGAAGTCTTCTCAGGGATCAAACCTAAAGTAGGGCATCTAAGGATATTTGGATGTCCTGTGTATATTCATGTCCCTAAGGAAAAGAGGACAAAAATGGAACCCTCACGCAAGAAAGGGGTTTTTGTGGGGTACAATGAGAACTCCAAATCTTACAGGATTTATGTACCAGGTTAGAGGAAAATAAAGGTAAGAATAGATGTGACTTTCCATGAGGAAGCCGCATTTAAGAAATCTAGAGAGCTTCAGCAGGATTCAGAAGCAGTTCAACCAACTTCACCCTCTTCTGAAAATGAAGAGTCAGATGATCATAGGGAGGAACCTTGTGAAGGGCCAAGTAATGAGACCCTAGAAGACACTAAAGTGTTAGAAAGAACTCTTGAAGAACCTCCAGCCAAACGGAAGCTAGGATGGATTAAAGAAATAGTGCAAGAAGCAGAAGGGATAGCTTCTCCCAAAGGAACTTTTAGGAAAAGGTAGAGGCCTCATAGGTTTGGAGGCTATGTTTCATTGATGAGAAGCATTAGTGATGTCGAACCTTATTCATTTGAAGAAGAAGATAAATTACAAGTACGGAAGGATTCCATGCTTGAGGAATATAGGTCTATTATAAACAACAATGTTTGGGACATTGTGCCAATGCCAAAAGACAAATCAATGGTTTCTTCCAAATGGATCTATAAGATCAAACATTCAACTGATGGAAGTGTGGAAAAGTTCAAAGAAATATTTGTAGCTAGAGGCTTCACTCAGAAAGATGGAATCGACTACGAAGAGACTTTTTCTCCTATAGCCAGGTATACCTCCATTCGAGCTATTATTTTTTTAGCTTCCGTACTTGGTTGGAAACTACATCAGATGGATGTAAAAACAACATTCTTGAATGGAGAGATTGAACATGAGGTCTTTTTGGAACAACCAGATGTTTGTATACTGCATAACAAAGGCACTCATGTATGCAATATAAGGAAGGCCTTGTATGGTCTTAAGCAGGCTCCTAGAGTTTGGTATGACAGGATTGATGGCTTTCTTAAAAGCCTGGGCTTTCAGAAAATTGATGTTGATGCAAATCTATACTTCAAGGTAAGAGGTAACCAACCTGTTATACTAATCATGTATGTTGATTATCTCTTTCTAATAGGAATCGAAGGGCTAATATCTTGGTGTAAGAGGGATCTAACCTCAGAATTTGAGATGAAAGACTTAGGCTTGATGCATTACTTCCTAGGATTGGAAGTGTGGCAAAGACAGGGAGGGATATTTATGGCACAAGGAAAATACACAGTGGATGTAATAAAGAGGTTTGGTATGATGGATTGCAAATCCATGTCTACTCCAATGGTTACCAACCTGAAGAAGCTGCATGATTTTGATACAGGTTCAGATTTGGTGGATCCCTCCATGTATAGGCAGCCGATTGAATCATTGATGTACATGATCCACACTAGACTAGATATATGATATGCAGTGATTGCAATGAGTTAGTTCATGACTAAACCAAGACATGGACACTGGGTGGCAGCAAAGCACAACTTGAGATATCTCAGAGGGACCATTACTTATGGTCTGAGATATACATCCAGTGGTGGTTTATTTTTGCATGGGTATGCAAATGTTGATTGGGCAGGAAGCCCAGTGGATCAGAAGAGTACTTCCAGATACTTCTTCAGTTTAGGATGCGCTATGATCTCTTGGTCAAGCCAAAAGTAGGGATTCGTTGCACAGAGTACAACAGAGCCTAAGTACATTGTAGCAAGTGATGCTAGCAAGGAAGTAGTATGGCTCAGAAAATTTGTTTCTGGGTTTTTTGGTGACAAGCTCGAGACGACGGGGGTTCACTGTGATAATTAAAGTTGCATAAAATTGACATAGAACCTGACATTTCATGACATGTCAAAACATATTGACATGAGGTACCACTACATCCGAGACTTGGTCCAAAGAAAAACTGTAAAGTTACAATACATAGCCACGAGCGAGCAGGTAGTTGATCTCCTGACCAAGCCTTTGACATCGAGACAGTTTGTGTAGCTGAGAGGTAAGCTTGGTGTGGCTAAGAGTGACTCCCTCACTGAGAGGGAGTTTTAAATTTGGAAGCATCGACATTCATTCTTTAATGAGAGGCCATATGGGCCACTGTGAGGCTAGCCAGGGAGATTTGGAGAATCAACCAGTCTTGTGAGGAATTGACAAAATCCAGGGGGAACGGACAACCTCTGTGAGTCAAACCAAAAGTCACGACGAACGAGATGCTATGTGAGTCTAATGAAAAAGTCAGGGGGAACATACAACCTCTATGAGCATAGATAATCTAGTGAAAAAGTCAAGGGGAACGTACAACCTCTGTGAGCATAGACAAACTAGTGCAAACGTCAGGGGGAACATACAACCTATGTGAGCCTAGTCAAACCGTGTTGAGCCATGAGAAAAAGTCAAGGTATCTAGAAAATGTTAGGTTGAATGTAAAATTCCTATGAGCTAGAAACAAACGATATTCCTAATATTGTAAATGATGTAATTGTATTGATCTAGTGCGTTGGCACATGTAAACATTATCCACCATGAAGAGAATTTTGAATTTCCTTGTCAAGAGTTGTAACTAAAGTCTTAAGTCTAGTTCTATGTTATAACTAAAGTGTAATGCTGAGTTGCAACTAAAGTCTTGAGTCTAGTTCTTTTTTTAGTAATGTTGAGTTGCCACTAAAGTCTTGAGTCTAGTTCTTACTTAGAACTAAAGTGTAATGTTGAGTTGCAACTAAAGTCTTAAGTCTAGTTCTAAGTTCAAACTAAAGAATGTCCGTCTCAAGTCTAGTTCTAATTTCAAACTAAAGTGTAATGTTGAGTTGTAACCAATCTCAAGGATAGTTCTAAAGTTCGAACTAAAGTGTAATGTTGAGTTGTAACCAATCTCAAGTCTAGTTATAAGTTTGAACTAAAGTATGAAGCTGAGTTATGACTAATGCATGCAATCAAGTTACTATTTTGAGCTTCTCCTCTTCCCCTCTTCAACCTATATAAGAAGAGGTCGAACCCTCTCCTCAATACCATTTTGCAATACAATTTTGCAACACAATTTTGAAACAACGTTTTCATATGTAGGTTGAGGGTGAAGTAATAGAGGAGCACATCATTGATAAAGAGGCAGCATATCAAAGTTGTATTTCAGCAAGGTCTTGTAAGTCTTTGTCAAGTCAAATTCATCTTGGCAAGCTCTTTCAGAGAAGTACATTCATGGTGGATATTTGTAAGAGATATTACATTATTAATGCAATAAAGGAATATTGTTTGCTGGGGTTTTTCTCCCTATACAGGGTTTTCCCATGGTATATGCGTTGTTGATATGCATATTTGATTATGATTTGAAATTGTTGAAGTGTATTAAGTTGGAATCAAAGTATTGAAGAAAATAAAAGAATTAATCCGCATAAGAAATCAAGCTCATAAGTTAAAAACAATCAAATATATAGGAAACCAATAAATTCTCCCAATATACTAAGATTTACAGTTTTCCAAGTGTAGAGATAAATTTCACACATTAGTCTGAAAAAACGGTTAAAATATGGCCCCACCTATAGGACAAAACATCCTACATATAGTTTATAAGAGGTAGGAGAGAGAGAGTCTTAGGATTGTCTTAAAGTTAGTTCCCAATGGCAGAGTGATGGAGTTCATTTACATTTTCTTAACCACACATACTTCTTTTTAGCTTTTCCTACAAGTAGTGTTGTACATCAGGACAAGTTTTAAGATTTAGGAATTTTATTTATCATTTGTCAGATCATCACCCTCGCTAGGTAGAATTCCTCGCTGCCAACAAGCATGTTTAGTACTCCAACGGGTTTACCTAGTCATACCATAGGATGGTACTTGCTGCCAGCAGACCTGTTCAATATCTCGACGGGTTAGCCTCTTACACCATTATATAGTAGAGACTGGTCCACCATCTTTTAAGATTTGTGTATAAATATTTCTTTTTGCAAGAAGATGGGGAGGAAGCTCTGAATTTTTTTATTTTGGACTGGGATGGTATTTAAGTTAGAGGATGACTCTTCTTTATGTATTCCTTATAGATTCTCCTGATGTAAGGGATACTTAATTGGGCGTAGCCAATCTAAAGATATGGTATAATCAAGAATTTTTAGTGTGTAGTGGATGGTACCATTGGAAAAGAAAAGAAAGGTATATTCAGGCCATACTAACTTTCTTCTTTTTTTAAATTTATATTGATGTTTCCATGGCTAACCACTAATGAGTCCTTCTTGCTACTCTTTCATAAAGATACTTTACTTACCTACTCAGGGTTCTTGGAGAAATTGTATGAGTAACCTCTAGGTTTGATAAGACAAGGTGTCACTTCCTTATATCCTCTAGTGATGGAGGTTATGAGAAATTTCCATTAAATATGGCTTGAGAGAAAGGAAGATAGAAATATTTGTAAAAATGGATAATTTAAAGAATCCAATTTTCTAAGCATAATAAAAAAAGTCATTATCCAATCGATGCTTAAGTAGACAATGGATTTCAAATATAGAAACATATTATTCCGAAGTAAAATACTTCTCTTTTTGTATCCTTGGAGTTGTCCACTTGTGGTTAGATAAATACTTGCAAAACGTTTGTAAAACTATTTGTCAAAAACCACACTCTAAAATATCAAACACTGATGAGATCAATGAGATCAAGTCACATGAACATGTATCTCATAGTTATTTTCTTAAAAATAAAATGTAAAATGAGGCTGCATTATACTTTAAGATAAACTAACAACATGAAACTTTTATTTACTATCCTACTCTACCTAAAAATAAAGGAAAATATTTATTCAAGTGTAAGAACTTTTCCAATGTAACCATGTGCGAAGAAAGATAAGAAACATACCCATATCCACATATGAAAAATTTACCGCGGTGATTAACTGGATATGAAGAACCAACCAACCTACTTGTTTTGGCATCAGAAGGTGTTGAAGAAGAGAATAATATCGTGGCCTAATGACCTCTTGAAACCAAATTTCAATGTAATCTTGATGTTCATCAACAATAATTTCTATGCTCTCCTTCATCATGCTTTGCAGATCCTCTTCTTCTGGATAATTGATTTCTAAAGTACATAAAGGATCTGCTGAGATGGATGTTGAGAACTCCTCAATCTTAGGTCTTAGTGTTTTCTCTCCATCGGACATAGTCCATAATTTTTCAGCTTCCTTCGCAGTTTGGCAAGGAAAATATTTTTGTAGTTCATAGGACCTTGATTCTTCTAATATTTCTGGAGAGGTAGATACACTTTTGGCTCCTGCCAAAATATGTTCTTCTTGAAAAGAAGAAATCCTGGCTGCTTCTAGGATTTGAGAAAGATCCCTCAAGCTAATGGTTGCTTCTGAGTTCATCATGTAATTTAATAAAACCTGGTTCACACAACGATCAGTGTCTGGGGTTCTTACAACACCCAAAAATTTTATTATTATATATTTTTTAAGATTTTAATCCCAACTACCTAAAAAAATGAAATACATATTTAAAGAAGATTTTCACAAACCAAACACACCATGCTTGCATAAAATCAATCATAGCTGTAGGAAAGAAATCAAAGCATAAAATACACTATGATTGCAAGAATGAAATCAAACTCACACATGTATGAAAGTAAACACACTGGAAGGAAAAATAATAACACTTTGCGAAAGGGAAGCACACTTGCATGAAAGAAATAAAACTTTCATAAAATAAATAAAAGCGAGAAATCTTGTATTAAAATAAGCACACTGGCAGGAAAAAAGAAATTTTGGAAAAACAAAGACACCTTGTAGGAAAGATAAAACATACTTTTGCAGGAAAATAAACACGCTTGCAGGAAAGTAAATTTCAAGAAGGTAAACACACTAAGAAAAGTAAACAAACTAAGAAAAGTAAGCAAACTTTCATAAAAAGTAAATACTCTTGCTGAAAGGAACAACAAGGGTTTGGAGCGACCCATTAAAATGGATGTGCAGGGGCAGACTGAGCGTTCAACTCCAAGAGCGCACCAACAAGACCTAACTACTAGCCCTTTTGGCAACACCTGCGAAGAAGATGCAGTCTCACCCAAAGAAGGTATGGGGGGTTGTAGGATAGAGATGTCTACAACCAAGGGGAATATCAAGTGGATCTAATACTAGAACAGTACAACATGCACATATCACTTATCAGCTTAGATCTACTCCACACAACTATCTATGAGATCTAACATGGTAATTCAATAGAAGTATATCAATGGCTAAGAACAAAACACCAATCAAACATATGACACAAGATATACGTGGATCACCCTCTCTCTAGGGCTACATACACAAAACTATGATTATAATATATTAAGATGAAGCATACAGTTATTTTCTGCACTCTTAGCTAGAAAATCTTCTTTCTTCTCCATGCTATCTCTCCCCTCCCTGCGCACCCAGCTGTAGGGTTGATCTTTGCACCCAGTTGAAGATCTTACAATACAGGAGGCTCTCGTACTTGGCACTTCTTTCTCACTCAATATTACTTACTCGATCACACAATGACAAAGGCAACAACAACAATCATAACACCAACAACAATAACAACAACAACAATAACAACAACAACCCATCGCAGGTCCTTTAGAACTCTATTTATACATTACAATCACTCAACAATATCCTTAGGCCAAAACCTAGGTGTCAAAACCCTCAATACCAAAACCCTAAGTGTCTAAAACCCTAGGTCAACTTGATCTGCATTTTCAGGGCTTTTCCAGCCTGTCTTTCCTTCATTCTCATGCAGTGCTCCAAAGAATCCAATGGTGGATTTTTCCTCCAGCTGAGTTGTCCACGATCCTTCTTTCTTTCTGATCTGTCATCCTCAATATCGTCATCTGACAGCTTTCTTTATCTTACTTCGCTCCATATTTTATTCTCTTTTTCTCAGTTCGACCCAGTAACAATCACTATGTCATCCACGCATTTTGCATTTTTCCTTTTATTCCTTGCTCTTCGGTAACTTTTATAACCAAGGGCCAATAGGCCCCCAACACTCACCTGTGACTCATCCCGAGGCACTTCAGATCTGACCTTTCTATTTTACTTCTACTTCAGACTGTGCAGTGAAGCCTTTGCTTTCTACTCTATGCCTCCTCTCCTTCTTTGTGCAGACTATCTTTTCTGTGTCTAGTACCTAGTTTCAACTACACCTGGTACCTAGATCCTTTTCCTCATGCCTTTAATAAGAGCTATGAGGCAGCTGGTTGTCATATTATAATTTCAACCGGCTCCCATTCACTAATCCTTCCTTCCATTCTCCCTTCAAAGTCTTCAACTACACAGCTCCTCCTTCTGTAACATAGTTGACCTCATATGGCCCGAGACAATGCGTTCTGAACTTCCCAGGATGTTTGATGAACTTACTGTCATATACCAGTACTATATCACCTTGTTTAAATGCCTTCTTCTTGATGTGCATGTCATGATAGTCCTTCTCTCTTTCCTTCTGTACCTGCTGATGGAATCCTGCAATAAATCTGTCTTCTTCTAGTTCGACCAACTTTGCAAGCCTTTCTTGAACAACGCTAGTGTCATCCATATATGTAAAGGAAACAATTCTTATGCTTGGTGCCAAATATTCCATTGGGACAACGACTTCGAGATCATACACTGACTTAAAAGGGGCCTGCATTGTTAGTTTATTGCAAGTGGTTCTATAGGCCCATAGTATTGTTGGTACTCTTAAATCCTAGTCATCCCTGTTCACACTCCAAATCTTCGTCAGTGTTGTCTCCAAGATCTTATTGAATGATTCCACTGTCCCATTTGCTTGTGGATCGTAAGGCGTGCTCTTTTGATGGTAGACTACAAATTCCTCAGTCAGGGATTGAACTGTTTTATTTATGAAATGTGTGCCTTGATCACTCATAAGGATCTTTGGGCATCCAAACCTGGTTATGATGTCATCAAATATGAAGCACGCAACTATAGTTGCACTACAGTCCTTGACTTCTCTTGCTTCGGCCCATATGGTCAAATATTTTTTTGCAATAATGATGTACCTTGCTCCTGTCTGCTTGCCTGGTGGGTTTATAGGTCCCATGAAGTCAATGGCCCATTTCTCAAATTCTTGTAGGGTTAGTTGTGGTGCTAAGGGAATTTCATCTCTTCAGGATGGTTTCCCAACTCGGCATACATCGCGGGCTCTGTAATAGTCTTTAGCATCTCTGTGTAAGGTAGGCCACCAAAGGCCAGCTCTAAGAACCTTCTGTGTGGTTTCTTTCCTTGCGTAGTGTCCTCCAGAGATGCCTTCGTGAGCTTTCTCAAGGACCAATGGTCACTCTGCCTCCATAACACACCTTCTCAATATCTCATCAGGTCCCATTTTGTATAACTCTCTAGCTATAAGTGAAAATTCGGTAGCGCGCACTACTAGTTGTTTCTTCTGAGGAATTCTATACTCACTAGGTGCTATTCCTGTTGACAGGAACTAGAATATATCTATGAAGTGGTCATCAATATTTCTAATGGCCAATAACTATGCATCCAACAGTGCATCCTCCAAACTCATCAACTATTTTCCATGTTCCAACCTCGACAAGTGGTCAGGACCATTATTCATTCTTCTTGGTTTAACTATGATCTTGAAGTCATATTCCTAAAATAGCATAATCCATATGCATATTCACCCCCCCAACACTGGCTTGTTGACTAGGTATTTCAGTATGGAGTGATCATTAAACATTTTAAAGTGTCCTCCCAACAAGTAGTGGCGAAATTGTTGCAGCGCATACACCATAGCTAACCCTTATCTTTCAGTGGTGGTGTAATTAATCTCAGTTGTGGATAGTTTCCTTTTAGAAAAAGATAAAGGATGGTCAATATCTCCTTCCCTAGGTTGTGCTAACACTTATCCTAATGAAATATAAGATGCATCAACATGCACATGAAACTCCTTGCTCCAATATAGGAAAACCAGAATAGGCGCAGTAACCATTTTCTGTTTCAGTGTGTCGAAGCTCTGTTGGCACTCCTCTGTCTAGTGAAATTGATAGTCTTTATTCAGAAGATTCTCCATGGGTGCTATAATCTGGGCACATCCTTTAATGAACTTCTTGTAATATCCCGTATGTCCCAGCATAGGTGTTTGACTAAAGTAGGAGGGGGTAGATCAACTATAATGGCAATTTTAGATGGATCTACCAACAATCCCTGCTTGCATATAATATGACCTAACAAAACTCCAAATGGTGAAAAAAAAATACATTTCTTCATATTCGAGGCAATTTGACACTGCCTGCATTTTTCCAACAATAGTATTAGACATTCAATATGATTTTTCAATAAACTAAAAATAGTCCAATCATCAAAATATGCTTCTAGAAATTTATGCAGAAACTCCTTGAATGCTTCGACCACCACCCTGAAAAAGATGTATGGGGAATTCTTCAATCCAAATGGAAACACCGTATACTGGTAGGATTCCCATTCTATTGCAAAGGTGGTCTTATGGTGATCTTCCTTGGAAATCCAGATCTGATGGTATCCTGAAAATCGTTCTGTAAAAGAATATACCTCTTGGCCTCCAACATTATCTAACACTTCATCAGTGAATGGTGTAGGGAAGGGGTCATGCAAACATGCATCATTCAAGTTCCTGAGATCTACGCAGATCCTGATCTCTCCCATCTTCTTGTCTTGTACCACCATAGCGCTAATCCATTCTGACTCTTCAATAGGTTCTATAATTCCTGCTTCCATCATTCTGTTCAGCTCAATCTTCACTTTATCCTTATATTTAGGGTTCAATCTGTAGGGTCTCTGCTTGACTGGTTTTTCATCTGGTTTCAAAGGGGTCCTCATCTCTCCCATAGGCCCTTTAATAACCTTCATATCAGTAAACTTGGTCGGAAACAAGTCTTGATAATCATGCAGTAACTCTGTGATTTTGTCAATAGTAGAATCATCCCAGTAATCTCCAACATTTGCAAGCTTCAGTGTTTGCTCTATTCCAATGTTGACCTTCTTAATCTTGATTGCCTATCCAATGAATGGTAGCTCAACTTCTGGTCCTTTCACATCTCTCTGGCCTTCTGTTTCCACGATGTTCACCTTCCTTGGATCATCGTCTTCATCATCATTGATGTTGTAACAACCTTGCATTTTCTGGAGAGGCGCAGTCCAATCGTCCTCTTCTTGTTCTAAATGGGGGATAGAGGCCTCCTCAAATACTTTATGTCTTACAATCTGTAATTCTTGATATACTGAAGGATATTGATTTCTAAATAAGAAGGTGGTTACAAAGTTCTGAGTCATACCTTCCCAATCTGCAGTGATGAGGCGCAGCTCCGCTTGAAGGTACCAGCTGATAGGGGTTGTGTCTAGTGTGTTAATGAACTTGTGCACCCACTTCTCTTGAGGAATGGTTCTCCAGGATTCCTTGTAACTTCATACATCGTCCTTTGGGAAGCTTCAACCTATGTACCAAACTTCGCAGCCTTCTAATTGTGTTGAGAACCGTGCGATCATCAGGGTACGACATTGTACGCATTTTGTAATGTTGTTTTTGTGTGTCCCCCACCATCTCGTTGGTGTTGATTTCAAGGCCTCATTCATTACCAACAATATATGTTGTGTTGGTACACTTGCTTCACATTCTGAGAAGAATATTTCTAAAGGATTCATACCATCAAAGGTTGATGCAGGAGCATTGTACAAAGCCGAAGCATGAGCCTAGCCAACGGAACAGCTGGACGCGCGAATGGGAAAAAGGAGCATGTTCTTTTTATGAAAGCATTTTGAATTTTGAAAACTAAAGCATTAATGTAATAATCTAGGAGGAGCGTACTTTCATTTATGTCTTGGAGATATGAACAGAACTGGAGATATTACTCTCATCTGCCGGATGTAATAGGCATTTAAGTCTGATAAATGTAAAGTAGGTAGATTTAATTTAATAGATTAGACAGTTAGAAGATAGGGGGGAAAATGGATATAGACACCCTCATTCTTGTATCATTGTAGATATTTGTAAAATTATCATTATTTAGAGTTGTAGCAGAGAGATGTAGAGAAGAACCCATGTACAAGAGAAATTGGGTTAATATATGAAGCTTTGACTCACTTTCACGGTGTTATGATTTTTACTGTTTACCTTTGTTAAATGGTATGTTTACAGTTGCTTTATATCTTTGTTTATACATCTATTTCAATGCTAGGTTAAATGTATGATTTCATGTTCAGTGTATGAAGTCTGATAGAGCAAAAGAATGAGTTTCAATTGTTTCTCTCTCTGAGAATCCTACAAGGAGTGCAGTGGATGTCCGCAAGGTGTGCATTGACGAGGGTCTGAGTTTTATTTCAGAAAGATTAGGAGAGATACCGTTGTTCTCATACTAGAAGAAGTACAGGTGAGGCACAGAGCCGTGAAAGGTGTGCGCAGGCTAGTTGAAACCTTTGAATTTATCAACTAAGGTGAAAGTTGAAGGACTATTATTGAAAAGAGTGCACAAGGTTGAAGACTCAAATAACCATAAGTTATTTGAAATTTTTCCGCAAGGAGTGCGAGTAGGAACCTTTTGGAAGCCTTGAGTTTGGAAGTGAAAGCTCAAGCGGGTTAGTACCTTCGAAGAGTTCAGAGGGAGACGGGGATTGAGTCATTCTATAAAAGTTAAGTTCAAAAGGAGAACATTTAGTTGTTTGGGAAGAATCCATTGAAGTGTGAATCGAGCGGTCAGAATTCTCTGTGGAGAGCTCGCGAAGTAGTGAGGACCGTAGGATCCAGTGAAGTTGCAAGGTGGTTAAGAGTTGGGAAAACCCATCACTTTGGTTTCAGGAATCAACATGGACCATTGATCATGATCAGTTTGAGTCGTTGGATCATTATCGTGAACTCGGGGATCGTGAGTTTGAAGGAAAGACCAAAATTCTTGGTTTGCACGAAGTTCCGAGTTACGAGGAGTAGGGAAGGAGATCTAGATCGTTGGATCCAAGCTCCGACAGGACCGTTGGATTAGAACCTCCATGTGGTATCATGTATCATGAACTCAGGGGCTAAAAGGACTTATTTTCGACTACAGAAGTCACGAGGTGCCGAGCGTCGAGGGCTTGTGCAAACACATGGCCCATCCATAAGTGGGGATCGCGTGGCTGATAGGTGGTGTGACAATAAAATTCCCGGAGAAAGGTGGAAGTGGTGACAGGTGGTGGACACATGTCATTTGGAAAGGGTCAAGCCATCGTTGACTTATCGTGAGTCGTGGATTCGCAAAGGAGGAGCACAAGAGCTCAACACTCCAACTCGCGAAGTTGCGAGCTGCGAGTAGCACTAGTAGTTAGCCTTAACTGGTGGTCATGTGTGGGAGGTGCTAACAAGGAGGAACCATACCCGTATCATCATCTCGGGTATCGAGGGTTTGGAAAAGAGGAGTTGAGGATCTTCGACCCACGAACTCGTAAGTTGCAAGTTGCGAAAAGCACTTGCGCTAAGGCCCAGTTGTGGTCACATGAGGGTGAAGCTCGCACCTGGTGCTTGTTCGCACAGGTGGAGTTTCCAAAGGACCTGTGCATTGAATCCGTGAGGTTCCAATAGGGATCTGAGGGAGCCGCTTCGGCTCGAGGTGAATTTAGAACGATCCTATGTAGATCTTGACCCAAGGGATGGGGGTCTGCATCATTTGGTATCAGAGCACAGTACAATTTCTTTTCTTTTTGTAGTAGAGAGAAGGGAGAAATTTTACAATCATGCCACCGAGAAGAAGAGATAGGCCAATGCCTGATCCAGCAGTTGAAAGAGAAATGCGTGAATTACGTGCCAGGCTTGATGCTATGGAGACAACACAATAGCGCACAATTGACGTTGGGGATATCAGCAAAACTGAAAGTGAAGATGAAGCTAGAAACGGAGAAGAATAAGTTGCAGTCGAAGATGCTACAGATGAACGCCTATTCAGGGTTGTTGCAAGGATAGGTACCAGAGAAAAAATGGAGATTCCCATGTATGAGGGAAACTTGGATGTTGAAGAACTTCTAGAATGGATTAGAGCTCTAGACAAATACTTCAACTATGAGGATGTCGAAGAAGACAAGAAAGTCAAACATGCCATCACTAGACTTAAAGGGTATGCAACACTGTGGTGGGATGAACTGTAGGCTGACAGTCGTTGCAAAGGCAAGCAGAAAATCAAAAGTTGGGATATAATGGTTGCAAAGATGAAAGCCAAATTCATACACAGGGATTATCAAATCACTCTGTTTCGGAGGATGCATAATTTGAGACAGAAGCTGATGTCAGTGAAATAATACACTGAAGAATTCTACAGGATAAACATTAGAGCAGGTCATCGAGAAAGTGATGATGAAAAATTTTCCAGGTACATGAATGGTCTACGATATGAAATCCAGGATGAGATTAGCATGATGACCATTCGAACTCTGGAAGATGCTTATCAGATAGCTCTGGAAGCTAAAGAGAAGTTGCGCCAAAAGAAAGGTCAAAGAGGCCGAGGTAGAAGTCAAGCTAGAGGCAAAACAATTTCCCAAGACAGGATTCACAAACCTAAAGAAGAGGGGAAGAAACCTCAAACTCAACCTGAGAGAGGAGGAAGCTCATAGGGAAGGCAGTATGCTGATAGAAATACTTTTCCTCGAGCCAGAGGAAGAGGAAGAGGCAGAGGGGGTGAAGTGAAATGCTTTGTCTATGGAAAAATCAGACATAAATCCTATGAGTGTCCAGATTGTTGGCAAATAATTAACAGACAGTGAATTGCATAAGTACAAGAAGAGCGAATGGCATAGGTACAGGAAGAATGTACAGAGGATTGTTGGCAAATATTTAACAGACAGCAAATGCTTGTCATTGATGGAAAGTACAATAGTGAAGATGGCATGAGTACAGGAAGTTTGTAACCGACAGGAAAACAAAAGATAAGTTCAGAGAGGTCGAATGATCGAAGGCGAATGATCAAAGGCAGCGAATGATCGAAGGCAACACAACATTGATCGAGTAATCAAAGAATCTATGATCATTGAAGAGGAGGACAGATCTTAGCCGTCAGATCCAAGCGTAGGATCTGACCATCGTTGAATCGAGGAAGAACCTGGACGCCTTTTAAGGTACAAGGAGAAGCGAGCATAATCGCGATATGCAAAATCGTGACTTAATCTGAGCCATCAGATCAAGGTTTGATCTGGACCGTTGTTTCCAGCCCATGTCGGAGTTTCGGGGATCGAGAGTTGGAGATGACAAAGTTTCTTAACATAAGGAATCCCGATATCGCGATATGTGAAATCACAATTTAATCTGAGCCGTCAGATTAAGGTTGAATCTGGACCGTTGATCTCAGTCCGTGTCGGAGTATCGGAAATCGAGAGATGGAGAAGTTAGAGACTCTGAAGAGGAGGAGTCCCGAAGTGCCGAAATGAGAAATTCTGAAACAAGAGACGTCAACAAACCTAAGAACACATAGCACAACCAGGGAATGACAAGTGTCAAGCTGATTCAACACTTAAGGCACATGTAAGTCATGAATCAGAGTGACATGTGGCATTATTCAACACGTATCAATCCACGTGTGACGTCAGTGGGTTTACACCACTTTGGAATTTCGGAAATCGGGAGATGGAGATGACAAGAACTTCTACCACAGGAGTCACGAAATCACAAAATGAGAAATCGCAAAAGTGCCTTATGCATAAGGCTGTGGTCACAGTCCTTGGTCACATCAGTGAGAGGTGAAGGAAAGAGCTAGAGAAACCAAGCTCGTTTTCGGGGATCGAGACTTGGAGAGGCAAGAACTCAATGCAACAACAATTCTGAAATCACGACGTGTGAAATCCCGACTGAATCTGAACCGTCGGATCAAGATATGATCTAGACCATTGAACTGACTTTTTTATGGACTTTTGTGGATCAGGATTTGTAAGTGACAAAAACACTGAATGCCAAGAGTGTCAAAATTACGATGTGTGAAATCTCGACTGAATCTGAACCGTCAGATCAAGAAGTGATCTGGACCATTGATCTGACTTCTTCACGGAGTATCGGGGATCGAGATTTGGAAGTGAAAAGAACATTGAACATCAGGAATGTTGAAATAGCGATATGAAAAATTGTGTAATGATCTGAACCATCAGATCAAGTGTTGATCGGAGGGTTACTGTTCTCTCTCACAGTTAACTCCTCAGTTATGAATCTATTAGTGAAATGGATTTATGATTGCAAATCAGTTGGTGTTTTAGTTGCTTGGACAATTTTCTTTCTTTTGCCTAAGGAAATGCAAAGTTGAACCACTGGTGAGTGTGTATAAAAGAAAATGAGACAAACAGTGTGAGGATGGTTGTTCTGTATGAGAAAAGAATGAAACCGTAAGAAAAGGAAAAGGAGAGAATGCATAGGATGATATTGAGCATATGTGCAGAGTGAGATGAAACGCAGAGCAGGATAACATAACAAGTTGAAGAAGAGAAGAATGAGAGAACGAGTTGATGCAGAGCATACCTGCTGAACAGACAGAGGAAAAGAAGAGCAACAGAACAGTGTGTAGAAGACCAAATTTATAGAACAAAGAAAGATTGGTAAGAACTGATTTATCTGTAAAGTTGACTGTTTATTTAGCCATTCATATTCTAGGGAGGTTGGGAGGTGCTTGGGAGGACTGTTGTCCTCAGAGGTTCAAGTGGGAGCTTGAACACAGGAGGTTGTAGCTTCCATCTGGTTGCAGCCAGAGAAACCAGGGTGGCAGGGTGGTGCAAGGGAGAACACGTGTTCTCTGTTATACAGGTTGGAGCATGTGTAACTGGAAGTTGGTGCTTCCATCCAGTTGGTGATGGAACATATAGCGAGTTGGTGCTTCCTTCTAGTGGGTGATAGAGAAACCAGAGAGTTGGTGCTCTCAAAAAAGTTGCAGCTTGTAAAACAAAGGTAGCAGCCTCACATTGAGTTGGTGCTCAATTAAAGATGATGTACATAACTTAAAATACTGCCTATCATTTCGAAGAAGAAGAGGTTTTCTCCCTTTATGGGTTTCCTCGTGAAAATCTGTCTCTTTGTATACCTTGTGTGTGACTGATGCTTTTTACTTTTACTGTCCATATGTTGTATAATGTTGATGATCACTTGAAGAAAGATTAAGAATATTTTAATAGACTTAAAATTGTTTAAGCTCAAGGACAACTGATTCACCCCCCCCTCTCAGTTGTATTAGTAATTTCAACAATTGGTATCAGAGCGGGTTCCTTTTATTTAAAGGTAGATCTGTAAGCTTAAACATGACAAGTCGTGAAGGGACTTCAGCCTCTAAGCCCCCTCTGTTTGATGGAACAAATTTTACCTTCTGGAAGATTAGAATGAGAACATATTTAATGGCCTTGGGTGCTGATGTTTGGGATGTAGTAGAGACTGGATATACAAAGCCTGTTGTGC
>ML793656.1:368826-387485 GCA_009831015.1 Picea engelmannii | reverse complement strand
TTCATACAGTTGTTCATATCCTTAACAAAGCTCATCTCAGACCACACAGTGACAAGACCCCTTATGAACTTTGGTTTGGAAGACCTGCTTCAATCAAGCATTTTAAAGTTTTCGGGAGTACATGTTATATCAAGAACAATGATAAAAATATTGGCAAATATGATGATAGGGCAGATGAAGGTATCTTCTTGGGTTATGCTACAAATAGTAAAGGGTACAGATTCTACAATAAGAGACTGCACAAACTAGTTGATTGTATAGATATAAAAGTTGATGAAGAAATCCCAGTCATAAATGTAAACAATGTTGAACCAAGAACATAAGATACAGTTGAAGATGAAGATGAACAGGTCCAAGGATCAGAAAGAGAAGAGTCTGGATCAGATGAAGATATGAATATTCAAACTGACACAGATAAATAGAAAGAAGTAAAATCACCTCTCAGAATTATTAGAAAGAATCATCTTGAAAATAAGATAATTGGGGATATAAATGAAGGAGTTCAGACAAGAAGGAAATTGATTAAAGACTCAGAACAATCTCATGTTGCTTTTTTATCTATGAATGAACCTAAAATTTTTGAGGAAGCTAGCCATGAATATAATTGGATTAGAGCAATGAATGAAGAGCTTGATCAGATTGAGAAGAACAATACTTGGGAGCTTGTCCCTAGACCTGAAGATAAGAATGTAATAGGTTCGAAATGGGTGTTCAAGAATAAAATGAATAAAAAAGGACAAGTTGTTAGAAATAAAGCCAGATTGGTCTGTAAGGAATATGCACAAGTTGAAGGTCAGGACTTTGATGAAACTTTTGCACCAGTGGCAAGACTGGAAGCTATCAGAATATTTCTTGCTTATTCATGTCATAAGAACTTCAAAGTTTATCAGATGGATGTTAAGTCAGCATTTCTTAATGGAGATCTAGAGGAATAAGTATATATGGAGCAACCTGAAGGATTCTCTTTGACAGATAATCCTAATTATGTTTGTAAGCTGAAGAAGGCCTTATATGGACTAAAGCAAGCACCATGAGCTTGGTATTACAGACTGGACAAATTTCTACAAGAAAAAGGGTTCAAGAAAGGTATTGTTGACAGTAACCTTTACATTAAGTCTGAAGGTGATAATTTACTTGTTTTTTTGGTTGATGTAGATGATATTATTTTTGGCTATACTAATGAATCATCTGTCCAGTGGTTTGCTAATTCTATGCAAACAGAATTTGAAATGTCCATGATAGGAGAACTGTCATACTTTCTTGGCCTACAAGTGAAACAATGTTCTGAAGGAATTTTTATTTCTCAAGAAAAATATTTGAAAGAGATGCTGAAGAAATTTCAGATGGAAGATTCCTCAACAGTTAGAACACCTATGGTGGTTGGTTGCAAGCTGAGTAAAGATGATATCTCACCTGATGTTGATCAAAGGACATATCGCTCCATGATAGGAAGTCTTTTGTACATCACAACATCCCGTCCTGATATAATGCAAGCTGTTGGAATGGTAGGTCGTTTTCAGTCTGCTCCTAAATAAAGTCATTTGGTAGCTGTAAAAAGGATATTTAAATACTTGAAGGGAACAATGACTTATGGTCTGTGGTATCCTAGAAACCAGAATTTCTAGTTAACTGCTTATTCAGATGCAGACTGGGAAAACTGTGTTGATGAGAGAAAAATCACCAGTGGAGGAGCATTTTTTCTAGGTGACTCATTAGTTGCATGGCTTAGTAAAAAACAAGGATCCATTTCATTATCCACTACAGAGGCAGAATACATTGTTGTTGCTACTTGATGCACACAAATTTTATGGATGATACAAACTCTTGCAGATCTAAAGGTAAATTACACTGATCCCATTCCAATTCATTGTGATAACACCAGTGCCATTAGTGTCTCCAAGAATCCTATTCTTCATTCCAAGACTAAGCACATTCCAATAAAGTACCATTTTCTCAGAGAACAAGTTACAAACAGAATTGTTCAACTGAATTATATACCTTCTATAGAACAGATTGTTGATATCTTTACTAAACCATTAGCAACGACCCCTTTTGGATATCTTCGTCAAAAGTTGGGGGTTTAAATCTCTTGTGTCTAATCTGTTCACCTGGTCAGGGGGAGTACTTATTGAATATCTGGTGTAGTTCCAAGATGCTTATAGTCGACAGGGGGAGTATGTTTTGCAACAGATCAGGGGAAGAATGTTTCTTATTTGACATTGATGTCAAAGGGGGAGAAAAGAGTTCGAGAGAAGAGATCTGAATGCATGTGGCTGAATGCATGCGGGTGCTTGTATTTCCATCAATGCCAAAGGGGGAGATTGTTGGAAAATATTTAACAGACAACGAATTGCATAAGTACAGGAAGAGCGAATGGCATAAGTACAGGAAGAATGTACAAAGGATTGTTGGCAAATATTTAACATACAACAAATGCTTGTCATTGATGGAAAGTACAGCAGTGAAGATGGCATGAGTACAGGAAGTTTGTAATTGACAGGAAAAAAAAAGATAAGTTCAGAGAGGTCGAATGATCAAAGGAAAATGATTGAAGGCAGCGAATGATCGAAGGCAACACAACATTGATCGAGTAATCGAAGAATCTCTGTTCATTGAAGAGGAGGATAGATCTCAGCCGTCAGATCCAAGCACAGGATCTGACCATCGTTGAATCGAAGAAGAACCCGCATGTATTTTAAGGTAAAAGGAGAAGCGAGTGTAGTCGCGATATGAAAAATTGTGACTTAATCTAAGCTGTCAGATCAAGGTTTGATCTGGACCATTGTTTCCAGCCCATGTCGGAGTTTTGAGGATCGAGAGTTGGAGATGACAAAGTTTCTGAACATAAGGAATCCCGATATCCCGATATGTGAATTCGCGATTTAATCTGAGCTATGAGATTAAGGTTGAATCTGGGCCGTTGATCTCAGTCCATGTTGGAGTATCAGAAATCGAGAGATGGAGAAGTCAGAGACTCTCAACAAGAGGAGTCCCGAAGTGCCGAAATGAGAAATTCTGAAACAAGACACGTCAGCAAACCTAAGAACACGTGGCACAACCAGGGAATGACAAGTGTCAAGCTGATTCAACAATTCAAGCACATGTAAGTCACTAATCAGAGTGACACATGGAAGTATTCAACATGTATCAATCCACGTGTGACGTCAGTGGGTTTACACCACTTTGGAATTTTGGAAATCGGGAGATGGAGATGACAAGAACTTCTACCACAGGAGTCACGAAATCACGAAATGCGAAATCGTGAAAGTGCCTTATGCATAAGGCTGTGGTCATAGTCCTTGGTCACATCAATGGGAGGTGAAGGAAAGAGCTAGAGCAACCAAGCTCGTTTTCGAGGATCGAGACTTGGAGAGGCAAGAATTTAATGCAACAACAATTCTGAAATCACGATGTGTGAAATCCCGACTGAATCTGAACCGTCAGATCAAGATATGATCTGGACCATTGAACTGACTTTTTTATGGAGTTTTGTGGATCAGGATTTGTAAGTTACAAAAACACTGAACACCAAGAGTGTCGAAATTGCGATGTGTGAAATCTCGACTGAATCTGAACCATCATATCAAGAAGTGATCTGGACCATTGATCTGACTTCTTCACGGAGTATTGGGGATCGGGATTTGGAAGTGACAAGAACATTGAACATCAGGAATGTTGAAATAGTGATATGAGAAATCGCGGAATGATCTGAACCATCAGATCAAGTGTTGATCGGAGGGTTATTGTTCTCTCTCACAGTTAACTCCTCAGTTATGAATCTATTAGTGAAATGGATTTATGATTGCAAACCAGTTGGCGTTTCAGTTGCTCGGACAGTTGTCTTTATTTTGCCTAAGGAAATGTGAAGTGGAACCGTCGGTGAGTGTTTATAAAAGAAAATGAGACAGACAGCATGAGGATAGTTGTTCTGTATGAGAAAAGAATGAAACCGTAAGAAAAGGAAAAGGAGAGAATGCACAGGATGAGATTGAGAATATGTGTAGAGTGAGATGAAATGCAGAGAAGAATAATAGAACAAGTTTAAGAAGAGAAGAATGAGAGAACGAGTTGATGCAGAGCATACCTGCTGAACAGACAGAGGAAAAGAAGAGCAACAGAACAGTGTGTAGAAGACCAGATTTACAGAACAAAGAAAGATTGGTAAGAACTGATTTATCTGTAAAGTTGACTGTTTATTTAGCCATTCATATTCTAGGGAGGTTGGGAGGTGCTTGGGAGGACTGTTGTCCTCAGAGGTTCAAGTGGGAGCTTGAACACAGGAAGTTGTAGCTTCCATCTGGTTGCATCCAGAGAAACCAGGGTGGCAGGGTGGTTCAAGGGAGAACAAGTGTTCTCTGTTATACAGGCTGGAGCCTGTGTAATTGGAAGTTGGTGCTTCCATCCAGTTGGTGCTGGAACATATAGGAAGTTGGTGCTTCCTTATAGTGGGTGCTAGAGAAACCAGAGAGTTGGTTCTCTCAAACAAGTTGCAGCTTGTAAAACAGAGGTGGCAACCTCACATTGAGTTGGTGCTCAATTAAAGATGATGTACAAAACTTAAAAGACTGCCTATCATTTCGAAGAAGAAGAGGTTTTCTCCCTTTATGGGTTTCCTCGTGAAAATATATCTCTGTGTATACCTTGTGTGTGACTGATGCTTTTTACTTTTACTGTCCATATGTTGTATAATGTTGATGATCACTTGAAGAAAGATTAAGAATATTTTAATAGACTTAAAATTGTTTAAGCTCAAGGACAACTAATTCACCCCCCCCTCTCAGTTGTATTAGTAATTTCAACACAGATAAGAAGAAAGATGGTGGTGAAACTCACATTGCCGAAGCTCAATAATGTAATTTTGAGGTATAAGACGATGATGGCGGAAGATCCTTAATGATGAGGAATGTTCTCTTAAATCCAGAGAAGGAGGCAGACAACCCAGCCCAAATAAACAGTCTGTTTCAGACTGCTTGCAAAAATAAGGATAGAGTATGCAAAGTCATAATGGATAGCGGTAGCACAGACAATCTTGTATCTACAGAGATGGAAGAAACGCTAGAGCTGGAGACTGTTGTACATCCAATCCCATACAGAGTTTCGTGGTTACAAAAAGGGCATCAGGTAAATGTCACTAAACAGTGTTTAGTTGAATTTAAAATAGGAGGATATAGAGATGAAATATTATGTGATGTCATTCCCATGGATGTTTGTCATCTATTGCTGGGTAGACCATGGCAATATGATAGAAACATAGTTCATGATGGGAGGAAGAACACATACACCCTGGAGAAAAATGGTAGGACTCACATGTTGCTGTCGATTAAGAACCAAGAGGTGAAAATAGAGATGAACAACATTGTACTTCTCACGAGTGGGAAGGAACTTCTTAATGAGGTTAAGAATAAGGAAGACACATAATTTATTGTGGTTAGGAAACCCAGAACTGTTTTGACCAGTACGAGGATAGATAATTTACCAGAAGAAATCCAGGAGTTGCTGGAAGAGTTTGCTGATATAGTAGTGGACGAGCTACCTTGTTCATTGCCACCTATTAGAAGTATAAGCCATCATATTGATCTTATACCTGCAGCCAGTTTACCAAACAAAGAAGTGTACAAATTGACGCCGCATGAAGATGAAGAGGTTAAGAGACAGGTCCAGGACTTATAGGACAAAGGATTGATTCGAGAGAACTTGAGTCCATGTGCTGTTCCGACAATGCTCAGCCCAAAGAAAGATGGAGGCTAGAGAATGTGTACAGACTCAAGGGAAATCAATAATATTACCATCAGATACAGGCTTCCATTGCCAAGGATGGATGACTTGATGGATTTCTTAAGTGGAGCAAAGTTTTTTTCAAAGATTGATTTGAAAAGCGGATATCATCATATTCAAATGAGAAAAGGTGATGAATGGAAGAGAACATTCAAGACAAATGAGGGGCTATATGAATGGCTTGTCATGCCATTTGGCCTAATGAATGCACATAGTACTTTCATGAGATTGATGAATGAAGTCCTAAAGGATTTCATTGGGAAATTCGTCATTGTATATCTTGATGATATATTAGTTTTCAGCAAAATAGAAGCAGAGCACTTAAAGCATTTAACTACAGTAATGAGGAGATTACAACAAGAGAAATTGTTGATCAATGTGAAGAAATCATCATTTATGAGAACAAAACTCATTTATTTGGGTTTTTTTATCTCTACAAATGACTTGAAAATGGATCCAGAAAAGGTAAATGCAATTAAGAATTGGCCATCGTCGAAGACTGTGTTTGAAGTTCGAAGCTTCCATGGTTTGGCTAGCTTATACAGGAAATTTATCCGAAACTTTAGTGGAATTAGCGCACCAATGATGGATACGGTGAAGAAAATACATAAATCTTTTCACTGGACAGATGAGGCAGAGAAGAGTTTCAATCTGCTGAAGAAGAAGATCACTGAGAAACCAATTCTGGATTTTCCAGATTTCAGCAAGATGTTCCAGGTCAGGTGTGACGCGAGTAGATTTTCAATTGGAGTGGTCTTGAGCCAAGACAACTGGTCGGTTGCATATTTGAGTGAAAAACTGAATGAAGCGAAGATCAAGTACTCCACATATGACAAGGAATTCTACGCGGTCATACAAGCGCTGAAGAAATGGAGACACTATTTGGTTCCTAAAGAGTTTGTTTTGTACAGTGATAATCATGCTTTACAATTCGTGACTCAACATGAGAAGTTGAACCAAAAGAATGCTAAATGGGTTGAATTCATGCAGAATTTTACTTTTGTGATTAAGCATATTTCTGGAACTGCTAACAAAGTTTATGATGCTTTGAGCAAGAAATGTTTTCTTATGCAGGAATTCAGAGTCAAGACTTTGGGTTTTGATAACCTCAAAGAAATGTATAGGGATGATCCATATTTTAAGGAGGCATATGAGGCATTTGAGAATCCAGTTCTCAGAGACAAAAGCCAATGGACTGAATACATGATCCACGATGGATTATTGTTTAGGGGAAATTAGCTATGTATTCCAAAATGCTCCATGAGGGAGAATTTGCTGAAGGAAAAACACAGTGGAGGATTGGCCAGACACTTCGATTATGATAAGACGTTCTAAAAGTTGAATAGCTCATATTACTGGCCAGGGATGAGAACATATGTTAAGAAATTTGTGGATAGATGCAGAATTTGTCAGCACACGAAAAGAAAAAGGAAGAATGCAAGATGTTATCAAACATTTCCCATACCTGAAAGGCCATGGGATGCAGTGAGCATGGATTTCATATTGGGACTGCCAAGGACACAAAGAGGATGTGATTCAATCTTTGTGGTGGTCAACAAATTTTCAAAGATGGCACACTTCATACCATTCCAGAAAACCAGTGATGCAACTCATATTGCAAACCTATTTTTCAAGGAAGTCATCAGACTTCACGGCTTGCCAAAGAGTATCATTTTTTATCGAGATACCAAGTTCGTGGGACATTTCTAGAGGACCTTATGGAAGAATTTGGGTACAAGTTTTTCTTTTAGCTCAACATATCATCCTCAAATGGATGGACAGAAAGAGGTCGTGAACAAGAGCTTGGGATATTTGCTAAGAATCTTAGTGACTGAACACCACAGTCAGTGGGATCACATTCTGCCACAGGTGGAATTCGCTTATAATGATTCACTTAATAGAAGCATAGGGCAAAGTCCATTCCAGATTGTATATGGAATGCAACCAAGGGGAGTTTTTGAATTGAAAGATTTAGAACAAGCTAAATTCAAGAGTGTTAGTGCAAAAGACTTTGCATAAGGAATGAAGGAGCTTCACAGCTGAATTAAGGAGCGATTGCAGAGTACAAGTCAAGAATACAAGCGAAGAGCAGATCAACACAGGTAAGAAATTCAATTTGAAGTTGTTGATCTGATTCTTTCACATCTGAGGAAGGAGAGGTTCCCAAGGGGAACATATAATAAACTGAAGATGAAAAAGATTGGACCATGCAAGGTTATAAAGAAATTTGGGGCAAACACATATGGGATTGAATTACCCGATGGGGTCGGAATCTCACCAATATTCAATATTGCGGATTTGTACCCTTACAAAGTTGAAGAAGCAGGAATAGAAAATGAGCAGAAAGAAATTCAATGGAAAAAACAAATGCGTGTAGTTGAAAAGCCGCAGATGGAAAGCATAATTAACAAGATGATTAGCAGAAAGACCAGGAGAAAGGAGTATTTTGAATACTTGGTCAAGTGGAAGGGACATCCAGTTGAAGATGCCAGTTGGGAGGATGAAACAGAAATCCAAAAGCATGGATAGACCGTGCAAGAGCTCATGAACAGGAGTTCATGAAAATTTTCAAGAGAGGGAGTATGATGCAGGAGCATCATACAAAGCCAAAGCATGTGCCTAGCCAAGGGAACAACTGGACGCGTGGATGGGAAAAAGGAGCACGTTTTTTTTATGAAAGCGTTTTGAATTTTGAAAACTTTAGCATTAATGTAATAAGCTAGGAGGAGCGTACTTTCATTTATGTCTTGGAGATATGAATAGACCTAGAGATATTACTCTCATCTTCCGGATGTAATAGGCATTTAAGTCTGATAAATGTAAAGTAGGTAGATTTAATTTAATAGATTAGACAGTTAGAAGATAGGGGGGAAAATGGATATAGACACCCTCATTCTTGTATCATTGTAGAGATTTGTAACATTATCATTATTTAGAGTTGTAACATAGAGTTGTAGAGAAGAACCCATGTACAGGAGAAATTGAGTCAATATATGAAGCTTTGACTCACTTTCATGGTGTTATGACGTTTATTGTTTACCTTTGTTAAATGGTATGTTTACAATTGCTTTATTTCTCTGTTTATACATCTATTTCAATGTTGGGTTAAATGTATGATTTCGTGTTAAGTGTATGAAGTCTGATAGAGCAGATGCATGAGTTTCAATTGTTTCTCTCTCTGAGAATTCCTGCAAGGAGTGCAGTGGACATCTGCAAGGTGTGCGTTGACAAGGGTCTGCGTTTTATTTCAAAAAGATAAGGAGAGATACCATTTTTCTCATACCAGCATAAGTGCAGGTGAGGCACAGAGTCGTGCAAGGTGTGCGTAGGCTAGTTGAAACCTTTGAAGTTATCAACTAAGGTGAAGGTTGAAGGACTACTGTTGCAAAGAGTGCACAGGGTCGAAGACTCAAATAACCAGAAGTTATTTGAAATTTTTCCGCAAAGAGTGCGAGCAGGAACCTTTTGGAAGCCTTGAGTTTGGAAGTGAAAGCTCAGGAGGGTGAGTACCTTTGAAGAGTTCAAAGGGATATCGGGATTGAATCCATCATATAAAAGTTAAGTTCAGAAGGAGAACATTCATTTTTTTGGGCAGAAGCCATTGAAACATGAATCGAGCGATCAGAATTCTCTATGGAGAGCTCGCGAAGTCACGAAGACCGTAGGATCTAGTGAAGATGCAAGGTGGTTAGGAGTTGGGCGAACCCATCACTTTGGTTTTAGGAATCAACGTGGACCATTGATCGTGATCAGTTTGAGCCGTTGGATCATTATCATGAACTCGGGGATTGTGAGTTTGGAGGCCAGACCAAAATTCTTGGTTTGCGCAAAGTTCCGAGTTGCGAGGAGCAGAGGAGATCCAGATCGTTGGATCCAAGTTCCAGAAGGACCGTTGGATCAAAACCTCTACATGGTATCGTGTATCACGAACTTGGGGGTTGAAAGGACTTCTTTTCGACTGAAGAGGTCACGAGGTGCCAAGCGCCGAGGGATCGTGCAAACACGTGGTCCATCCATAAGTGGGGATCACGTGGCTGACAGGTGGTGTGAAAATAAAATGCCTGGAGAAAGGTGGAAGTGGTGAAAGGTGGAAGACACGTGTCGTTTGGAAATGGTCAACCCATCGTTGACTTATTGCGAGTCGTTGATTCGCGAAGGAGGAGCACAAGAAATAAACACTCCAACTCGCGAAGTCACAAGCTGCAAGTAGCGCTAGCAGTTAGTTGTAGCTGGTGGTCATGTGTAGAAGGTGCTAACAAGGAGGAACCATACCCGTATCGTCATCTCAGGTATCAGGGGTTTGGAAAAGAGGAGTCGAGGATCTTCGATCCACGAACTCGCAAGTTGTGAGTTGCGAAAGGCGCTTGCGCTAAGGCCCAGTTGTGGTCGTGTGAGGGTGAAGCTCACACCTGGTGCTTGTTTGCACAGGTGGAGTTTCCGAAGGACCCGTGGATCAAATCCGTGAGGTTCCAATAGGGATCCAAGGGAGCCGCTTCAGCTCAAGGTGAATTTAGAATGATCCTGTGCGAATCTTGACCCGAGGGTCGGGGGTCAGCATCAAAGGTGGGAAAGTTACTTACTTTTGTGTCAATCCAGCGAACATCTCTAGTTAATCTAGCACATCTCCTTGTAGATAATTCATACATTTTGTTCTGTCAGTTCTCTAGTGATTCTTCTAAATCTGATGAACATGCGTTGTCACTTCGCTAGCTTAGGTTTCCATCGGTTGTAGGATTAATGTAATCCTGTTGTCTAGATGTTAATTTGTATATGTTTTCTAGTTCATATGCGCAGTCTTCTTCTCTGATAGGTTCTATGTATTGCTGACCTTCATCTATATCTAAAGGTTCAATGACCCTAAGGCCATCTCTTTCAAACGTCATACATCTTTTCTTTAAATCAACTACAATGGAATTATTGAAATCCCAATCAATTCCTAACAGCGTAGGGTAAGGGTAGATGTCATCAACTATCTCAATTACCTCAAAATATGCAAATGTTCTTACTCTGTCAATGTCCACAGGGACATGTTCCAATATTCCAAAGGGGCTTACAACTTGTTGATTAGCCATCCTAAGTCTGATAGGAGAATAGATAAAATTTAGTTTTCCCCTCAGTGCCCAGGTTTGCTTCGTCATGACATTGACCTATGACCCTAAGTCGAGGACCACATAGTCTATATCATATTCTCCTATATGAGAATCCAAGTGTAGTTCCTTATTTTTCCTTTTCTTATTGGATAGCTGATGTATTTCTTTATTCAGTAAGGGATCTATCCTTCCTATCTCATACTGTCTGATTAAATTTTGTAGTTCTTGTACAACTCTCTCATCCTGAATCAACTTAATACAAGTATATAAAAATTCCATGAGCTTGATTACCTCTTTTCCTTCTTTTGGCGAAGAAGATTGATCGAATGCCAGTGGAATTCCATATTCTCTTATTTTTGTTTGTGTCTTTGATGAAGATCCTTGGTCTTCTTTGAAATCTTTTCTTTCCTCCTCAAATATTTGTCTTTCTTTCTTTGCATCAAAAGTTTGGGTCTTCTCTGTAGCTTTCCTGGCTCTTGAATCTTCTGTAGTCTTTCCTTGGGTCAGTGTGTCTTCTCCTGTAACAACGCCTCCTCTAGTGATAAAAATGAATCTAGGGTCTTCTCCGCGAGGTTCAACATATATCAGTTTCACTTGCGAGTTCTGCTGAGGTCCCCGTTTCTCTTGAAGTTTAGCTAGCAATGTTGGACATTCCTCGATGACATGCTTGAAAGAGTTGCAATAGCTGCAAGTAGTGCAAGGGTTCTGACAGTCACTTGCCAAATATTCTGGTTGTGCACAATTATAACAAATATCTTGTCCTCGACCTTGACCCATACCTCCTCCTTTTCCTCCTCCTCTGAATCCACCCCGAGGATTGAAGTTTCCTCTCCCAGGGAAGTTATACTACGTAGTGTTTCCTTCTTCTTGTACTTCACCTTGAATTTTGTATACGTCTCTTGACCTTTCGTGCATGAGTTCATAAGCCCTACAATACCTATCATCATTCCCTATGGACTTACATAACGTGCAATACAATTTTGTGGGTGTCTGAACATATTTTTACATGCAATAACACTCACCAAGGTGATGTCTATTTTTGCATACTTTGCACCAGGGTAGGGTGACTTTCTTAAAAGGGCTCGGAGCTCCAGAGGCCAATTATTCATGATATAGGGGACAATGTTCCTTTTCATGGCCTTCTGATCTTCATCTGACACACCATATGTCTTCTCTTTTATTTTTTCCCTTGTCTTTCTTCATATCTTCGACTTGCAGAGACAAACTAGTTAGCTGACTCAAGATTTGACTCATACCTTAGATGGATTCTCCCATAGGGGATAGTTCTAACTTCATGATGATCTCTAGTGCCTCATCCTATGAAGCAATCTTCTGTTGCATCAGAGGAACTCTGATGTGTGGTAAGAGGGCAGTAATGAACCATTCTTTGTTCTTCTCATCTGGGATTTGAAAAGTCATTCAGCCTGTTAGGGTCTTGAATCTCTGATCGAATTCCCAAATAGGTTCAACTACCTTCTTATTGATCTATTTCATCTCTGTAATACATTGTGACTCCAACTTGGGTTTATTGAACTCTGCAATCAATGCATTCTTGATCTCATTCAACAACTTAGGCTATTCAAGTCCTTGGAAAATATTCATGTTACAACTCAGTGCGTGATCCTTTAGGGTAGTACTAAACTGATTTATTTTAATAGATTTATCGGTGACATTCTTAATATTCCATACGGATTCACATAGGAACCAGTTTTGATCAGGATCTTCATATCCATCTCCCCTAAAAATAGGGAGCCTCATCTCATCTTCCATAGATCTTCCTAGGGTTCATGAATGAGTATGTGGTGGACTACTAGTGACAGTGCTTTGAATGCTCTGGTGGCTTGGATTACTCTGATTTATTAATGCTATTGAATCAACAAGAGGGATAATAGTACTTACTTCAGTAGTCTGCATAGTTCCTGAAGTTTCTAGCTCTTCCCGATGAGGTTCTTCATCTTTCCCTTCCTCTGTCCCATCAGATTCTCAATGTTCTTCGTCTGTCATATATGCCTCTTCTCCACTGTAGAAACCCTCATCCCCATAGTTCTACATAAACAGGTTTGCAATATGAACTTCTCTGAACGCTCTCCCACTACGAATATGTCCACCCTCTATATCGTTGTCGCTGTCTGAATTCTTGAACATTAGCTTTTCCAGATCTGACCAATCTATTATATCTTCAAGTTGTTCTTCTCATGCAATAGAATCTTGATCCTCAGCTTCATAAAATGTAAAAATTTTCCTCTGGGTCCCTTGATAAAATATCTCTCGGCTTGGCTATATCACTCTACTCTATCAACAACAAACTCGGTGATGTACCCTCCAATGGTGCTATCAAACCAATGATCTATTTCTCTTGACATGATGTTATCAACTCTCTTGACCTTCTTGATAATCGCTGATGTCCAAACCACAAGAGGTCTAGATCTGATCTCAAACTGGGTATCTTCTAACCTAGCTAACCACTCATATAGCTCCTGATGAATTCCTCCAAAGAAAATCTTGTGTATATTAGTAAAGATATATCTCTCCAACCTATCCTCTGTACTAATATTAGGGTTCTTGTTCCGGGCTTCAATGAAGTCCTTTTCTTGATATTCTATCCACTTTTGAATCTCTGTCTTTGATGGAAACCACCTTGACATTCCCTCAAGAAGATTCTTGTCCCAACAACAAAACCATTTGTTAGCACAGGGGTAGACCCAGGGTTCATCTCCAAGAGCACACCAACAAGCCCTAACTACTGGCCCTTTCAGCAACACCTGCGAAGAAGATGCAGTCTCACCTGAAGCAACTATGGGGGGGTTGCAGGACAGAGATGTCTAAAACCAAGTGGAATATCAAGTGGATCTAATACTATAACAATACAACATGCATATATCACTTATCAACTCAGATCTACTCCACACAACTATCTATCAGATCTAACACAGTAATGCAATAGCAGTATATCAATGGCTAAGAATAGAACACTAATCACACATATGACACAAGATATATGTGGTTCACCCTCTCTCTAGGGCTATGTCCACATAACTATGCTTATAATATATTAATATGAATCATACAGTTCTTGTCTATGCTCTTAGCTAGCAGATCTTATTTCTTCTCCTCACTATCTCTCCCCTCCCTGTGCACTCAGATGCAGGGTTGATCTTCGCACCCAACTAAATATCTTACAATACATAAGGCTCTCATACTCAACGCTTCTTTCTCACTCAATATTACTTACTCGATCACACAATGGAAAAGGAAATAACAAAAATCATAACACCAACAATAGTAACAACAACAACCCATCCCAGGTCCTTTAGACCTCTATTTATACATTACAATCAATCACTGACATCCTTAGGCCAAAACCTAGGTGTCAAAGCCCTAGATACCAAAACCCTAGGTGTCTAAAACCCTAGGTCAACTTGACCTGCATTTTCATGGCTCCGCCAACCTGTCTTTCCTTCCTTCTCGCACGTTGCTCCAAAGCATCCAACGGTGGATTTTTCCTCTTGCTGAGCTATCCATGATCCTTCTTGCTTATTGATCTGTCATCCTTTATCTCCTCGTCCAACGAATTTCTTTCTCTTACTTCACTCCATCTTTTCTTCTCTTTTGCTCACATCGACCCAGTAACAGTCACGGTGTCTTCTGCACAGTTCACATTTTGCCTTTTCTTCCTTGCTCTTTGCTACCTTTCATAACCAAGGGCCAAAAAGCGACCCATTAAAATGGATGCACAGGTTTTTACCTCTCATCTTAAATTTTCTCCTCCCGCTTGTTGTGTAATTAAAGGAAACCTACCTACCTAATCTCTAATCCCTTTAGCACCTCCCCAACAATGGCGCCAAAAATGTCGAATGAAATATATGCTATCTATTTTGACATTAAATTGTCAAGATGGGGCACGTAATCTTCGAGGTGCCAACACTGTATGTGCGGGTCTAGAAATCTAATCTAGCCTATCCTAATCTAATCTATTTCCAATAAACTCAAAGAATGAAGACCTTTACTTTAAATTTACAGAGTAATCTACAACTAGGAATGATAAATTCATTATTTTAAGTGAACAAATATTGAATAAAAGAAAACTATCTTTCTTTAAAAACAACCTATGTTCATGGGAAGTGAACTCATAAAGCAAACTATCATTAAAAATAAATTCTTTATAGTGAACTCTATTCTTAAATAAAAACTCACTATTATTTCTATCTTGCAAAGAATAAACACTAATCTACCTAATTGAAAGCAAGAAAAACAAGAACTCACAATTATTTCTATCTTGTAGTGAATAAACATTAATCTATCTAACTGAAAGAAAGAGTGTTGTGATAGTATTCAAATTTGATGATTGTGTCTATGGTGTCGAATGGCATCACGATGGAATCTAACCACTAATTATAATTCAAGTGGAATTAACTCAATTCTAACTTCTACAAAGAAATGTAGAGTATGGATAAGGTAGTCTATAGAAAGTTTTGCCATCATAAAATAAACATTAGGTGTTCTTGGAATCCATATGATTTACAAACATTGTGCAAAAGAGATTCAATCATCAATCATCACTAATACTGGAAAATACTCTATTCAAAATCACTAATTCAAGAAAATCTACAAACCCATAACTAGCACTAATTAGAATTCCTATTTCAAATTCATAACTAAAATAGCATTGAAAATACTCTGTATAGAAATCTACAAAATCACAACTAATTCAAGCAAATCTAAAAACTCCTAACTAATACTAATTAGAAATCATGACTCAAATGCATAAGTGAGATAACATTGAAAATCAAAACTTGAAATTATAACTAGGGTATCATGGAAAATCATAACTAGGATGTTATTGGAAATCATAACTCAAAATCCACTTCTATCTTATCATGTTGATGCTAAAAATAGGTTTAACAAGTTATGCATACCTACAGAGAGTATTTGAAATTACAATTTAATAAATGAGCTATGTTTAAATAGATACTCTGTAGAGTGATTTACAACTTTACAAAACAAAGAGAAAAAGACATGACAACATAAGTAAACAAATCCCAAGAAAATAAATTAGAGCCAACAATCAAAATGTTAGAAACAAAAATATAAACAAATGAACATGGATGTCCACACATGCTTTGTGATACCCACAAAATTCAGAAAATGAGCTGCAAATTAGAAGATATACAGTGATATAAATTAAAGAAGCAATCTAAAATTAAACATATACACACAACAAATGGAATTTAAACAAGCAACTTCAGAATTGAAGAAATATGAAAGGAAAATATATAGATGCAAGTATATACTGATATAAGAAATCACCCAGACCACTAGTGGGCCCCCCAAAAGGTCATGGAAATACTTCAATAGAAAAACACAGTCACTGAGTTAACGCAACAATGGTATTAATCCTCAAAAATAGAGTATACAACAAAATGAAGATAATGTCTATGTATAAAATAAAATGCATTTGCTTTTTCGTGGCATAGGAAGAAGTATGTATAGATTATTACATAGCTTGAGAGGTCGACCACTAGAAGGGTCAACACTCTCTAAAAACAATAATTCATTAAATTCCAGTAATAAAAATTATCTTGTCCAATAGTCTCGTGCGCTCAAAATAGCGTCCTCTACAACTGCACAAGTCTCGATGTGTTGAGTTCCATATATGGAGGGCGTGAGTGGGCACAAAACCCATTTTCCCAATTCTCTCATTGAATCCCATCGATATGATAACCACCAAATCCTCTGCACTCCGAGTGTCGGATCGAGTGTTAGATCGAGAGTTGGAGGGACGGATCGAGGACCACGAACTTCTCTCAATTCGTCCACAATTTTAGGAAACTGACTAGAAGGGACCTAATTGGGCATATTGGGCACAACACCCATGTTCCAAACTTTTTTGTTTCAAATTCATCTTCCCACAAATTGAGCTCAAAGTTAACTGCATGGAAAAAGGGTCGGATGAAGGTCCGGATGAAGGATTGGATTGTTAAATCCAAGAATTGTAATTACGCCCAGAAATTAATTCATAAACAACACTTGAAGCCTTTGAGATAATGTAAAAATAACTGTAATAATGTTATTATTAGCTTTCTTAGATATCAACATGATGTTAAAAGAGATCAGGATAAAAAAATCTCAAAAAGATGACAAGAAAATCCAAAATGCACTGAGATGCTTGAGTTTTATTTTAAATATATAGACTAGATAGTAGTAAAAGATGATCAAAATAGGGGATCATCAGATACTCTAAAATTATTTGGGCGAGAATACCAGAGGTTTCAATAGTATATATCTTATTGGTATTATTCATTTCTACATTCTTCATAAAGAAATGAAAAATAGATTATGGGCATCGGTCATTGCTCTAGTTGGATGCGTACCAGATGTTTTTTATTATAGAGAAATAGTTTCTTGGTGTGCTAATAAATTTGATCAAATTTGGAGGGCGATTCAACTTCAAGGACAGTCTCCTATCTCTTTATCACCATCATTTTTCAGAATAATGTTGAAGCTTTCAGAGACAACAATCACATTCAAAGTAGACGAGGCCAAAAATTTATAGAAGGGAAAGACAATGGAATAGAACTCTCGCAGGAATATCTTGAATATCCTACAACAATGTTGGAGGGCTTATAAAAAATTCATGTCAATTTACTAAAGAATTCTTGTCGAGAAGTAGCATGGCTCTTTGTAATAATTACAGGTCAAGAATCCACAACATCCATTCATCAGTTGGATCTTTACATTTTATATTTCACAGTCCATGAAGAAGCAATCTTCGGCTGGGAAAATATTATCTTGGTGGAAATCTCTTCACAATTGTCAAACTTCAAGAAAAATAAGAAATTTAATATGTCTTCCTATTTGATATTTTCTATCACTTATTTCCATGTATTTAAAGCCTTGAGTATTGGAAAATGAGTGGAATGTAATATATATCCAGTAACAATGTCGTATCGAGACTTGTGGAAACAAATGGACACTTACTATTTTTACGAAGTTTACAATGCATTTGTATATTATTTCAAGAAAATTTTCTTCATAATGAATACATCTATATTATCTTTGGAAGTATCAACCTTCCTGGATAAGAAGGGAAATATTGAAAAAATAGAAAATTGCAGTGTCGTGAGAATCTATTCGTTCTCATGAAAATCCCCTTTATCTCCCTTATTTTTTTCTATATAGAATGTTTTCCATATAAGTTGCTAGACAATATAGGTTTTGGTAACATTTGTTTTATGAGAAAAGGAAGACACAATTCATTCCATTACCCTATAAAATTGGGGAAATTTTATTAAGAGGCATTTCTAAAATTGATGAATTTGTAGTACAGTTGGACCAATATAATATGAAAATTTCACAAGAGATCAAGGGTTTCAACCCAAATCATATTTTTATTGACCACATGAAATATGTTGGATTTAGTAATTCACTTAATAATACATTTTTATTGGGAGAAGAGGAAGGATAGTGTCAAGACACTCCAACATTAATAGACGAAAGGAAAATAAATGATATTGAGACTATTGTTAGTATAACACACCAACATAAGCAAAGGGGAACAACGACAAATAAAATAATCACTCACTCTCCAAATGTTTCACAAAAAAGAGGCCCACCCAAACAACGTTCTTAGTTAGATATAACAGAACATAATAAATCTTCATTAAATAATTCTCAACAAGAGGAAGAACAACACGTACCTGAGAAATACATTATCCTTGAAGACATGGACCTAGATGTGGATATAGAGAATATACAATTTCTTAATGATGAATAGATATTATAAGAAATAAAGAA
>ML793656.1:342969-364839 GCA_009831015.1 Picea engelmannii | reverse complement strand
AGTCTATAGAAAGTTTTGCCATCATAAAATAAACATTAGGTGTTCTTGGAATCCATATGATTTACAAACATTGTGCAAAAGAGATTCAATCATCAATCATCACTAATACTGGAAAATACTCTATTCAAAATCACTAATTCAAGAAAATCTACAAACCCATAACTAGCACTAATTAGAATTCCTATTTCAAATTCATAACTAAAATAGCATTGAAAATACTCTGTATAGAAATCTACAAAATCACAACTAATTCAAGCAAATCTAAAAACTCCTAACTAATACTAATTAGAAATCATGACTCAAATGCATAAGTGAGATAACATTGAAAATCAAAACTTGAAATTATAACTAGGGTATCATGGAAAATCATAACTAGGATGTTATTGGAAATCATAACTCAAAATCCACTTCTATCTTATCATGTTGATGCTAAAAATAGGTTTAACAAGTTATGCATACCTACAGAGAGTATTTGAAATTACAATTTAATAAATGAGCTATGTTTAAATAGATACTCTGTAGAGTGATTTACAACTTTACAAAACAAAGAGAAAAAGACATGACAACATAAGTAAACAAATCCCAAGAAAATAAATTAGAGCCAACAATCAAAATGTTAGAAACAAAAATATAAACAAATGAACATGGATGTCCACACATGCTTTGTGATACCCACAAAATTCAGAAAATGAGCTGCAAATTAGAAGATATACAGTGATATAAATTAAAGAAGCAATCTAAAATTAAACATATACACACAACAAATGGAATTTAAACAAGCAACTTCAGAATTGAAGAAATATGAAAGGAAAATATATAGATGCAAGTATATACTGATATAAGAAATCACCCAGACCACTAGTGGGCCCCCCAAAAGGTCATGGAAATACTTCAATAGAAAAACACAGTCACTGAGTTAACGCAACAATGGTATTAATCCTCAAAAATAGAGTATACAACAAAATGAAGATAATGTCTATGTATAAAATAAAATGCATTTGCTTTTTCGTGGCATAGGAAGAAGTATGTATAGATTATTACATAGCTTGAGAGGTCGACCACTAGAAGGGTCAACACTCTCTAAAAACAATAATTCATTAAATTCCAGTAATAAAAATTATCTTGTCCAATAGTCTCGTGCGCTCAAAATAGCGTCCTCTACAACTGCACAAGTCTCGATGTGTTGAGTTCCATATATGGAGGGCGTGAGTGGGCACAAAACCCATTTTCCCAATTCTCTCATTGAATCCCATCGATATGATAACCACCAAATCCTCTGCACTCCGAGTGTCGGATCGAGTGTTAGATCGAGAGTTGGAGGGACGGATCGAGGACCACGAACTTCTCTCAATTCGTCCACAATTTTAGGAAACTGACTAGAAGGGACCTAATTGGGCATATTGGGCACAACACCCATGTTCCAAACTTTTTTGTTTCAAATTCATCTTCCCACAAATTGAGCTCAAAGTTAACTGCATGGAAAAAGGGTCGGATGAAGGTCCGGATGAAGGATTGGATTGTTAAATCCAAGAATTGTAATTACGCCCAGAAATTAATTCATAAACAACACTTGAAGCCTTTGAGATAATGTAAAAATAACTGTAATAATGTTATTATTAGCTTTCTTAGATATCAACATGATGTTAAAAGAGATCAGGATAAAAAAATCTCAAAAAGATGACAAGAAAATCCAAAATGCACTGAGATGCTTGAGTTTTATTTTAAATATATAGACTAGATAGTAGTAAAAGATGATCAAAATAGGGGATCATCAGATACTCTAAAATTATTTGGGCGAGAATACCAGAGGTTTCAATAGTATATATCTTATTGGTATTATTCATTTCTACATTCTTCATAAAGAAATGAAAAATAGATTATGGGCATCGGTCATTGCTCTAGTTGGATGCGTACCAGATGTTTTTTATTATAGAGAAATAGTTTCTTGGTGTGCTAATAAATTTGATCAAATTTGGAGGGCGATTCAACTTCAAGGACAGTCTCCTATCTCTTTATCACCATCATTTTTCAGAATAATGTTGAAGCTTTCAGAGACAACAATCACATTCAAAGTAGACGAGGCCAAAAATTTATAGAAGGGAAAGACAATGGAATAGAACTCTCGCAGGAATATCTTGAATATCCTACAACAATGTTGGAGGGCTTATAAAAAATTCATGTCAATTTACTAAAGAATTCTTGTCGAGAAGTAGCATGGCTCTTTGTAATAATTACAGGTCAAGAATCCACAACATCCATTCATCAGTTGGATCTTTACATTTTATATTTCACAGTCCATGAAGAAGCAATCTTCGGCTGGGAAAATATTATCTTGGTGGAAATCTCTTCACAATTGTCAAACTTCAAGAAAAATAAGAAATTTAATATGTCTTCCTATTTGATATTTTCTATCACTTATTTCCATGTATTTAAAGCCTTGAGTATTGGAAAATGAGTGGAATGTAATATATATCCAGTAACAATGTCGTATCGAGACTTGTGGAAACAAATGGACACTTACTATTTTTACGAAGTTTACAATGCATTTGTATATTATTTCAAGAAAATTTTCTTCATAATGAATACATCTATATTATCTTTGGAAGTATCAACCTTCCTGGATAAGAAGGGAAATATTGAAAAAATAGAAAATTGCAGTGTCGTGAGAATCTATTCGTTCTCATGAAAATCCCCTTTATCTCCCTTATTTTTTTCTATATAGAATGTTTTCCATATAAGTTGCTAGACAATATAGGTTTTGGTAACATTTGTTTTATGAGAAAAGGAAGACACAATTCATTCCATTACCCTATAAAATTGGGGAAATTTTATTAAGAGGCATTTCTAAAATTGATGAATTTGTAGTACAGTTGGACCAATATAATATGAAAATTTCACAAGAGATCAAGGGTTTCAACCCAAATCATATTTTTATTGACCACATGAAATATGTTGGATTTAGTAATTCACTTAATAATACATTTTTATTGGGAGAAGAGGAAGGATAGTGTCAAGACACTCCAACATTAATAGACGAAAGGAAAATAAATGATATTGAGACTATTGTTAGTATAACACACCAACATAAGCAAAGGGGAACAACGACAAATAAAATAATCACTCACTCTCCAAATGTTTCACAAAAAAGAGGCCCACCCAAACAACGTTCTTAGTTAGATATAACAGAACATAATAAATCTTCATTAAATAATTCTCAACAAGAGGAAGAACAACACGTACCTGAGAAATACATTATCCTTGAAGACATGGACCTAGATGTGGATATAGAGAATATACAATTTCTTAATGATGAATAGATATTATAAGAAATAAAGAATTTGTAGTCGAAATTGTAGTTCAAGAGGAAGTATTTTTAGAGGAGAAATCCTTTAGTCTACAAAATGATTTATTTGAAAAAAGTTCCAAAAAATTAATTTTTGAAAGACCTAATTCAATAAATAAAACAATTCAAGGAAAATATTTTTTTGACTTAAATATCAAGGGTGTAACCCCTTCAATAATTGCTATAGTTCACAAATCTATAATCGATTCTCTAGAAATGTCAGTGGATGACATGGAGGCCAAAAATATAATGCTTAAAGAAAGGGTCAAGGAATTAGATTCTACTTTAATTCTACCACCTATTTTTGCCACTCTGGTCTCAACAATCCAACCTTAGAAGAGATTTCATAAAACCCCATAATCAAGTTTAAGGCTGAAAGGAACTTCAAGTCTACTTGTTATAGTTAGGCGCTACAATGGAGAAAATATAAAGAAGAGAATGTCTCTCATCTTAGAGACATGGGATTTAGCAAGCAACGTTTTCTATCATATTTTATTTTGCTATTGATGAAAATATTCTTTTAAATTTATCTACTATGTGAAACTTTCATATTTCTTTCCTTGAATGTGATAAAAAATATTTAATGTTGTGATGGATGTGAGATTTATGTTACATCTTTTGTATTTGTTATGTTTGTATAATATCTCTGCAAAATATTTTTATGAGTGAAGATTCTTGGTCCATTTCTCATAAATAATTTATGCATATATATTCTTTTCAAATATTTTTCATTAATTTAGTGATAAAAATTCAAAGTTGTTTATTTAGCACTCTCCCATTTTAATATCATTGAACTGATATATTCAAAGAAAATAATTTAAAGAATTTAAACATGAGTACCACATCTATAAAAACGCAGGGGGATTTATATCTAGGGATGATTTTAGGGGCTAAATTTCACTCATGGGCTAATTTTCCAAGGTTTTTCCCAAAAAACGATTCTCCATTCTAAAACTTATTTGCCCAAATTCTATAGGATAAAATTATTTTACCTTAAAATCGCCAAAATTTTATACAAACTATATTAAATACTTAGAAATTTGAATGTTTTTACAAAAATATTGCCAAACATTTATAGTTGGCATTTGAAGGATTAGTAAGATTCACCAAGGTTTCTACATTTTGAAATAAATTTACATCCTTAAAATCATCCATGTTTATATCCTCATGAGGTTGTTGTTTCTATATTAGCTGATTCAAAAAACAACAACTAGACATTTATTGTTTGCCTGGCTAGATAGGTCACACAAAAAGCATGGATTAATGAGTCTAGTTGCGAGGGTTTGAGTGGAAATAGCATGCCTAAATTTATTGGTGCCCCCAATATTTTTATCTTTTCCCCCTTTTTCAATTCCTTTCTTGGATTTCGTAGGGGTTTGATGGGCCTAGGTAGACTCTATAAAAGACATAGGGGTAGTACATGTCAGTTGAATATGTGTCATAACTAAATGAGAAGATGGGATGGAAGGCACAAGAGGTGGGGTGATGATCCAATTACTATATAGGAATCCCCATAGTAAGGTTAGGTGAACTCAAAATATCCATCATGGGTTTATTGACTATTATCGGAAGGTGAAATAAGAATGACACTTGGGAAAAAAAAGTCCTAGGATATGGGAGCAATGGGATCAGTAGAGTGTTGCGAAGATGAGGCCAAAAATGATAAAGGTGTTCATGCACCAAGTTGTTACAATGTTGAAACCGTACGCACATTGGATGGCCCTTGAGGTAAATCACAAGTGGAGGAAAATAATATGTACCAAGAAATGAAGAGTCTTTGAAAAATCTAGGGATAAAATTAGAAAAAAGGATATGTTTTTGTTACCATCAATATAAGGGACACGACTATCATGATTTAGTTGAGTCATAAGATCATGGTAAGTAAGTTGATCAATTGTAACAACCTTCATATTATGGGGTAATTTCATCATATGAGAGACTAAAGAGGAAACCAACTTCATATCATATATAAAACTATTTCCTAAGAGAATTTTATAGGTCAATGGTGAATCTATAACCTCAACATAGAAAATAACTTGGTTCTTGGCTAATTGGATGGGAAAATTTTGAAATAACCATTATAGATAAGAGGATCGACCATCCTATGCACATAAGGTAATAATAGATGGAATAAGCTTAGGGGAACCTCACTTATTCTAGATATGAGTACACATTATGCATGTGGATGCACCTTCATCAATGATAGATTGATGAAAACAAATATTCTTTATTGTGACTGCAATTTGAATGGTGACAGAAGAGAGAAGACAACGCTTAGATTTTTCAATATCAAACATAATCATTCTATCATCCAAAGGATAAAAAATTCCCAAAGTAGATAGTAATGCCTTTCTTTGTGAAGGAAAAGTATGGAGGAGTTATAATGATGAAATAGTTGCAAGAGACTGAGCTAAATCATCTACTATAATGTATTTATGGGAAACCCATGCATGAGGGTTGGGGGAATTCAAACATGAAGGAACCTTTAGCATATTAGCAGGAATATAGATACTAGGTTAGGGAATATACAAAGTTCCATTAATTTCTATAGTAGGATCACTTGAGTCAACAAGTTGTGCTTCCAGGGGCATACCATACTGATAGGATTGGGTAAAGAGGTTAATATTAGTCAAATCCATGTACAAGATTTGGTAAGTACCATATCCAGAAGGGTTTTAATTGGAAGGTTGAATAGAAGCAAAGGATTTTGGTGTGGATAAAAATCCCTAAGTTGGAAAAAAAAATTGTGACACAATAGGTTGTGATGATGAAGTTTGGGTGGTTTTATTGGTAGGATGATTGGATATGGTATTATATTTCTTAGTTGACTCCTTCAATCGAAGAAAATTAGGTAAAACTAGACAATCATTGGTGTAATTTCCATAGACACCATAAACAAAGCAAGGATTATTTGTGTGAATCTGAGGTTTCTTCCCCTTTTTAGGTTGGGTATTATTTACTACTTTTTTGTATTCTAGTTCCCTCTAGTGTTATTATTGTGATGTTTTTTTTGGGTCCCTTGATTCCCTTAGTTTTGGCATTGGTCATTTTGTTTTCCCTTCCCCTTATTATTATTTTTGTTGTTTGTATTTCAATTAGGGCGGTTGGGTACATTTTGTTGATTATACACTTGTCCTTGAAGAGTGTTAGGAAATGAGCAATACTTCCTTTTATAGCACAAAATGCCACACCTATGCTTTTGTGCCATGGACTAACCCTTTACTAATTATTGATATCCTTTTCCCCCAAAGGACCTCTCAACATTAATTAAAATGCATGCCCTAAGAGAATATATGCGGGTTTCCCTAGTGCAACATGTGGAAATCCACACTTTACCACATTGCAACCCGCAAATTCCCTCAAAATTTGTGAACACTAAAATAATCTCATGTTTTCGGGTGTGTTTTTCGGTTGGACTCATTTCCCAACGACTCTTTCCCATAATAAACAAAATCCAATCCCCAAACCTCTTTGGGATGATATAAAAAAATCATTCATGGATAAGGATAGGTGAAGTACTTTTATGCAAAGTTATGCTACCAGCATCTAGCAAGCCTCCCTTCCCTATAATTCTCTGAGAAACACCCTGTGTAGTGTGGAAACTCCTTTTCCAGAAATTATTTCGCATGTTATGTGACTATATAGTATCTCCTTATATCTATCTAAGTCATTGAATGAACTGAGAGAGTTGGCTTCAAGATGATGCCTAAAATATGGACAATGTTGTAACTTACCTTTTCCGTTTTCTGATAATAAAAGAGTTTATTTTCCCTCATTTATGGTCTTCATTGTATAGTTATCTATATACTTACTTTGAATCTGATTTCTAACATGCAAATTCTTTTAATGATATAACTACCTTCATAGTAGCACTTGTTCTGTGTATTTCTTACAAGATGGTTCTAGCATAAGATTGGTGGCCCTTCGACATATTGGAGCTTTAGATTGACATCAAATAGGAGAATAAGGTGCTATCCTTCTATTTTATCTATCCCTACCTTCTCCAAAATAAAGTAGTTATTTTGTTTGATTTTTGTGTGTTTGTGTTTGATGGGCGATATTCATCTTTTTCATTTAGTCTTGGTCTGATGTGATCCTGATCCAAGATCGTAGGGAATAAAATCCCTTAATTAGAATTGGTGACTCTGTTGGGGACTCTCCTAGTTGGGTCAGTTTGGTTGAGGTGTATTTCTTTCTTTCTTTGTCTTTTTCTATTAGTTTCAGACTATTTTTCAGAGTCTTTTAACCTCACAGGACCTATTTCAAAGTCTTGAAGCCCTATGTTCCAAGTGGCCCTTTTTATTTTATGAGATTACCTTTCCATTTGTGCGTTTCTTCTCTATAGCTCGTGTAAATTTGCATGTTGCATATCTACAACCCATGGATATCCACGAGTTTCATTGGTAACAGTCACGTACCTGTGTGAAGTTGAAAGTTTTTAAAATTTCTCTCCCTTTCTGGGTTGAATGCTTGGTTTGATCAGTCACCTAGACTGTCTTGAGTCTCTGTTTGGTTTCTCTCTGTTAAGTTCTGAAATTTTATCATACATTAAAAGAAAAGACATTACTCTTGGTTTCCCAACATTCTTGGCTTATTTTTATCTTGCATTTTTAAGTAAAATGATTCTATAGTTTCTTTTAGCATCTTTTGTTAGTTTTTCTTTGAGAGAAAGAAAAAAAAAAATTCTAGTTTTTCTACTAGTTAGATATCTTTCTTTCTTTGCATTGTTTGAATTTTTATTTGAAAAAGAAAAATATGTTAGCATAGCTTTATGTTTTCGTCTCATCTTAAAAGCATTTCAAAAGAAAAATAAGAAAAAAAATCCTTTTGTTTTCTTCTTTTCATTCTCTTGAAAGTTGCATTGTGCATTTTGCATTAGAAAAGGAAAAACGATTGCATATTTAGGTTTGAAGAATTAGTGTAAAGTTTTATTTTCAAGTGTTCTTATAAGTTTAATTTATGTAAGAGTCTCAAAGAACATTAGTTTCACCTCCATACCCCTTGAGTAAAAAAAACCACTAAAACAAATGCTAAACCTAAAATGTACTATAGTTTGTTTCTAGGGTTCACAAACAAGTTTAGGGTTAGGGCCTTTGATTATGATTGGAGAGATAACTCTCTAAGGATGAAAAAAAAATAGGAGTATAAAATAGGGAGAAACTCAAATCTATCTATCATATAGGTATATCTAGGATCCTCCTCTAACACATGAGATAAACATGAGGTCACATGAAGGAGAGATGAGGAGATTTCCCTCCGAAGCTTGACTAAGCATAGTGGAGAGATCATATATTGGTGGTTTCTCTAGTTCCCTTACCTCCACGAGAGGTATCTCTTTCGAAGCTTTGGGATTTGCTACCCTAACCATACATTTGATATTAATTTTCAAATGTACCCCCTAGACGATGACTTTGAGTTAGTGACCTTAGTGCCTTTTCCTAGGAATATCATAGGTGATTGGGGAGGCTTGTCTTGGTACCTGGGGAAGATTTCATATAACACTTTTCAATACTGCTAGAGGGTTCCCCAAGAAGCATGGGTAATTGCACTAGATAATGTTGGTTAGTGGAGGTCTGGATAATGACTTCTCACTCCTTTGATCATTGGTCAACAATACTTAATAAAATTGGGCCTTCATCCGAAAGGTCCTTTTCCACTTTTTCATTTCTTTGGACCCGGGACCTCATCCACCCGGGTTCAAGATTTAGAAAATTTGTTTTCTTTCGATGTTTCTCTTAGGGAATTTTATTGTAGTGATGCTTTGTATAGTTGGCCTTATGTTGTTTCAGTGTCACTACTTTTGTATCATTGATTCAGGGTGGTTGACCAACCGCTCTGTCTGTCGGGAAGGACCCATAGTATTTCTCTTAAAAGCGTGGAGCCTCCTCTTAGAAGGCATGGGTTTTTATACCACTGATTCACCAAATTCAGTGCGTGAGATGTTTATGGACATGAACAATCCTGTGAGGGACAAAACTATGCATAAGAATGATATGGCCAAAAGTCTTGAGGATACCAACTAAGGGACCCTTGTACAATGGGATTCTTGTGATTTTCATTTCTTTGGAAATGTTGGTGACCCCTTGATAGCCACTTTGAACATTCATGGGTTGAATGTACGACTACTGGTTTGGTTGTGTACTACTCCAAACATCCTGAATGATCTTGATGCTTCTCAGATAAGAACCTTATGTAAGGGGCATCATACAGATTTTTATCCTTCACCTTATGCATTCGTAAAGTCAAATTCTCATCCTTCTCCCACTTCTAGTGAAAATATAACTACTATTAACCAGAAATATAAAAGGTGTAGGAAGAGGAAGGATAATAAAAAGAAATCGGATAGTCATGTTGCAGACTTGTCACTAGCCTCAGTAAGTCATGTTGGTGGAAAACAACTAGTCAATGCTAGTCATACTGGGGGAACGAGTCTAGTCATTGCTAGTCATATTGGAAAAACATTACCAACCTCTACAAGTCATGTTGGATATTTTCCACTAACCTATGCAATTCATGTTAGAAATAGGTCAACAAACTCTGCGATTCATGTTGGAGTCTTGTCACCAACCTCTCTAAGTCATCTGCGGGGCACAATTCCAATCACTTCTAGTATTATTGACATTGAGTCATCGACATTTGCATGTCATGTTGAAGTATTGTCACCAACCTCTTCTAGTCACGTTGGAGACTTGCAACCAACCTATGCTAGTCATGTTAGGGGAAACCTACCAACCACTACAAGTCATGTTGGGGGCACTGATATGATTTAGAAGCCTAGACCTATAGGACATAATCCCAATTTCCCTTGCAATATTTGCAAAGGATATCACCATACTCATTTGTGCCCTAGTATTTCCATGGTACAAGAAGTGTGGTCCTTTTTTAAAGGCCCTTCTAGTTTTGAGTCATATTCAGTTTCCCAACAATCCTTTCAATATTTGGTTGATGAAGCGGTCATGTCGGTGCAATATTCGTCTGAAACCACTCTTGGTTTGGGGAGTGATTCATCTCTTGACCATGTTGTGTCACTTCCTATTCAAACAATTGTTAAGGAATTGGTTGAGGAAGTGGTCGTGTCGATGCAGTCTTTGGTTGATCGCACTCTTCTGTTGGAGAGTGACAAGTCTAAGGAGGTTATATCTTTGGTGCAATCTTCATATGATCCCACTCCTCTTTCAGTGAGTGATGTGTATTTTTACCATTTTGTTAGCATTTCCATTTTAGTACCTTCTAAACAAGGTGGCATTCCACTCTCTTTAAGTATGATCCCTCCAAGTCCTAGGATGGTTTCTTTTGATTGGAATGATATTGTAGATCCCCTCCTTCCTTCTTTTGCACCCTTCCAAATAATGGTTGGAGTTAATGAATTAAGCATTTGTAGAACTATTGTATATGAAGGATCCTCTACAAGTATTTTATCATCCTCAACTTGGAAAGATTTGAGTTCTCCAAGTATTGTGTCAGCTACTAGTGAGTTGTTGGATTTTGATAGAAGGCCTAGAGAATTCCTGGGGATTCTTCCTCAGTTTCCTATCACGTTAGGTGGGAATATTTTTAGTCGATCTATTAGTGGTATGAATCCCTTTAGACTTTAATTTTATTCTTGGGTGTGATTATGTGTATGTGATGAATGATATGGTGTCTACACTCTTTCGTGCGATGCATTTCCCTCATAATGGAATCATTGTCACTATCAATCAACTTTATTTTGATAATCACCATCCTAGTTCGACTTTACCTCAAGTTTCCCCTTTTGGTGTTCCGAGTGTTCGAGTAGACTCTTCCCTGCCATGGGTGAATTATGTGGCGTCTTATCCTCGGTGTTCAATTTCTCCTAAGAAGGATCATTTAAATTTATGTTTTCCTTCTCAAGACAAGGTCTTTGAAATTGATCAGGTGTTTTATCTGATGGGGGGATGGGAGCCATTGCTTCTCCCTATTGGATCGAGTAATCCGACGTTTCCTCTTGAGTCTGATATTCTTGTTTGTAAGACCCTGATCCCTAGTATTTGTGAGTTGTCGAGCCCTAGTTTCATGGATTTTTAGTTTCCTTTAGATGAGGCCATCCTTGAAGTTATAATTATGGATGTTCGACCTCCTCCTAAACTAGAATATTTATTGGTTGGTTACCAATGAAACCCTTGGATTGAGCCTAGAAATGGGCTCTACCTAGAGAACTACTATGCATAAGTCGCAATATTGTGCGGTCCTCTATAGATATTGTCATTTTAGGGTTTATTTTTTTCGATTTATCTATCCCTTACTACTTGTATTTATCTCTATATTAGACTTATTAACTTCTGGGTAAGTGTTTTTGGTATTATATACAAGACTTTGCAGACATTTTTCTTTGGTACCTTTCCATTCCATGTCGATCCATTTTGACAGGTAATGCTATCGAAACTAGCATATAGGTTATGTTAGCACTCTGTAAATTTGTTTTGGCTGATCAAAAAATGATAGAGGTAATTGTTTCAACCAGCTTTAGAGATGAGTCACTAGCCTGCTCAACTTACAGAGGGCTCTCTCATGTCACTTGATATATCTATGGAAATTGGTGGCTACAATTTTTTTTTAGGGGGGCTTCTTATAAAATAATTGAAGAAATGAAGATAACATTTGGGCTATGGAGTTTGGAATGAACAATGCAATGTCAAAACATAAAAACTATCAAGTGGAAAAGGCTAAATGAGGCGATGAGTCTGAGTTTATATCTAAAATTTGCATGGCATCAAAGGAAAAATAAACATATAACTTCATAGAACATATTTAAAATAAATTCTAAATCGCTTGAGGCAAGAGCATCGCAATGATGACTTCTAGGTTTTTGTTTCTCCAATTTAGACAGATGAAAGTGTAAATGAAATATAAGATTATGGGAATCACATACTATGAAAGAACGCAAGACTCATATCACTGCCAACTAGAATCTTTCCATAAATAGTTCAAAATCTTCTTCTACATTTATATATTCATTCTAGCCCCAAAATTTACAAAGTCTTCCTTCTCAGAGGGCAGGATCCTCTTTTCTCCATGCATTCTATATCCTCAAGATAATATATATATATATATACAGGAATTACTTGTGGAATTCAAAACATTTAAACTTCCCCATAATTCTAAAAATAGAGATCAGTTACAAAAATGAGTGATTTATAAAGATAGTTATCTTATTTTAAAGGGATCGTTACGAATAGGTCTGACATATCTGAGGCCTTTTTCTTCGACCACCATCTGTCCAAAATTTGTTGGAACATACTCAATCCTACCTTAGAATTTATTTCATCTTGGCGATTTCCTCCTTTAGAGTGTTCAACTAGGCTAGTTGATTTTCCCCAACGCTCTCCATCGCCTTAGCTCTGAATTTGACTTTCTTTCGTTTTCTCTAATTCTTCTTCACTTCCTAATTTTAGATGTCGTCTGCGTGTCCATTGATGATTAGGTCCCTCATAACAGGGTTTAATATGACCCCTAATTATGGTTTAGTCACAGGTTCAGTATGAAATTTAGTTGCTAATATATGTGCAACCCGCCTTTCTCTCTTACTCATTGATAAGCTTGATATGTTAATTGAAAACCCTGTTGTATTGGATATTGTTCAATTGGTGTTGTCCATGTTTTCCAACCTCTTAGAGACTACGATTTTTGTCTCCCTTAATTCGACAGAACTCAGGAAATCAATCCAGCTCGAGATTATTTCACTTATGCATGAGACGATGATTTCCTAGAGTAGAATAAATCCACCCACATCTGAGGCTGGTAGTCCTTGAATCCTAATCATGAATTACTGATAGGGTATGTTGGTTTTCCATGCTTCACCAATCTACTTCGAATGATTAACTTTTGAGTTAGTTATACGACGATTTTCACTTGACATGTCATATGGGAAGTACCCAAACCAACGACGTGAGGTGATTTGACTAGCCGTCACCTCTCCCCACGAGTTGTTGATTTGACACATTAGACCATGTAAAATTAGGGCTGTTTGGAAAATGGTTTCAGGAAGACTTATTTTCCCCATATGTACATCTAAGGGTGCCACGCGTACACTACTAAAACCACAATGGTTTTCCCCGGTCCACCCTTGCATAAATAAATTTTGTGCTACTTCCTCGCCCGATATGGGTCTTAACCATTGATCTAGGTTACTTCAAGATCAACAGTCCATAGGATTCCCTCCTTTACGCTCCCTCTATATTTGTCCACATTTCCACCACATATGACCTGAGCCTCCAAATGATGCCATGTCTCTACAATGCTTTAGTCACCTGCTAAATTTGAACTCGGATCTCAGGCATAATTGTTATGGTGATAACATAGGCTCCAACTGGGGATGTTATCCTCCCTGTGCGGTAGCAAAGAACTATAGACCCAATTCCTTGTTCATTGGGTTGCCTTTCAAACATGTGTGGGAATCTTGTTATGCCTTGGAGACTGAATGTCAAATCTTAAAACCGGATTTTTCAAACTGCTCTCCACTAGATGCTGAAAAATACCGCTAGGATCTAACTGTACATACTACTAGAGATTTAAAACAATGCTTGACCAACAAGATTATTTGCACACTCCTACCTACAGTAACTGCTGAAAAAGGACTGTTAATCAAGTGAAGTCATAATCCCAATGTAGTCATGACAACATCCTATCCACCGTTTGTTTTCTTTGCACTTGCTTGCTCCAAAACCTTTTTGTTGATGATTCATTTAAAATTTTATCCATAAGTCCAATTTTTAAATGTTTTGAAGAGCCTGGATTGTTCACTTCATCCAATAGGATCACAAATGGATCTTCTAAGATATGCATAAAACAATCATCACATTTCAGTCCTTCCACTGCATTTCTATTTTCAAGTGATTCAACTTGTTGACTTCTATTGAAAAACTGACAGAGTTGTTGAGAAGTTTGGTAGTAAGGATTTATTGAGTCATAAGGCAACTCTAGCTAGAAAACATCATGTAATGTAAGAAGACTCACATTTGATACATACATTGATTTGTTGTAACCCACTATTATTGGCAAATTCTGATTGTAAACTTTTTCCATATAATGTGTCTTGGGATCATGAATTATATGGAAGAATGTTTCCTTTTGAGGAGTCAATAAAGAAGAGAAAAATTCCTCCACAAGTGTTTTCTCACTGCTTGGAGTCTCTGTAGGTGAAGTTTCAAAATCTTTATCCATGTCTAGGCCATTTAGAAACATGATCACTATGTCATTTTCAAGGGAAGAAAGGAAACCTTGAAGTACTTTGTCTTTTGGGGGATATTGTTGAATATTTGCATTAGTTTTAGGAGAAAGAAAATGACCTTTAACAACAATTTCTTCATCAGCTTCTTCTTTAATCTGATGGTCAAGTGCAGTTTGCAAATATGAATTGAAATACCTTTCCAAGTAATGATGTTTAGTGCATGTAAGTGTAGTTGGTGCTCCTCAGTGATAACAATATTTTCATGTAAAAATTACTACTGTGAATGCGGTTAGAACTCCCTGTTTTCTATGAAATCTCATGATTTTCTTTTAACCATTCAAAGGAATAAAAACATAAGGGAAGAGAGTTTTTATTTGTAATTCCATTGCTTTCTTCACTTTCAATGTCATGCTTGGAGGATTTATGATTGAAACTCTATAGAAATTTTGTTTCAACAACTCGAATGAGGAAAAACACAATGGAAAGGTTTTGTTACCTAACTCAAATCCTTCGTCATTTTCTCCAGTGTTTTCATAGGTACATTTCTCCATTTCTTTGGATTTTTGGACATGTTTGTTTTCATCTTTGTCTTTGACCAATGACTGTACTTTAGAACTGACAAGATCTTCTACAAAACAAGTAATAGGGTCATCAAGCACCTGAGAAGAGTGTTGCAATATCTTGTCAATCTGTTTCATCGGTTTGGTGTGACTTTGCATCAACACAAATTCGTTTTCCTCAAAAATGACCTGAGAATTTTCTTTCAACAATTTGAATGCAACAAAGCACAAGGGAAGAGAATTCTCTTCAGTTGATCAAATACTTTGTTCCTTGTAACTATGATACGTAGGTTTATTTATCTCACTATACTCCTGAAAAAAAAAGTCTCGAGCATCACAATCCTCCTCATATTTTTCATATATAGGAAAATCAATCGTCTGTGTGATATCATCTAACAAGAACAAACTGGGAACATTAGCTTGTTCTTCAACAAACTGATTTGTAATCTCATCCTCTTGACCATATATAAACGAATACATAAAACAATGATCCTTTTTCTTATCATGAGATGGATCAACAACCCCTCTTTCAACAGGTGGAATATAATTTTTTGTAGAATCATTGGCATTGGAAACTGTAAGAGGGCCTATGATATTTTCAATTCTATATTCAGGATCCCAATCAATCCTTTTCTTCTCATATTCACCTTCACTTTCTTGAGCATTTGATCCTTCATTTTGAATCTTTTTACATGCTTGGATGTTGTGTTGAATGTCCTGAGCATTATAGAACATTTGTTTCAAGATTGGGATGTTCTTTCCATAAGGAGGAGAGACGAATCTGGATGGAGAGTAGTTGCATAATGGAGCATGGAAACAACTTCAGTGGGTCGAATTTCTTTGAGAAAATTGTGATAGATACTGGAAAACCTTCTACTAAATATAGAAATAGTTTCATTTTCTTTCTTTTTCAAAGCATAGAACTCTCTAAGTTGTAGGTCCAAAGATTTATTCTTTCCCCAAAACTTAAAAAAAACATCTTTCAACTCCTCCCATGAGCTAATTGTCTTTGGTTGAAAATGTTTGAACTAGTCTTTGGTGTCTCCTTTTAAGGACTAAAAAAATTCCCTAATACACAGATCATCATGGTCAATCTCAAACAAATCTATAAAATTCTCAAACCCTTGGATGTGTTTTTCAGCTGAGATGGTATTAGGTTCCCCATCAAACATAGGTAGGTACTTATAATACTCAGGAGGAAAATCATGAAGGATTTGAGGTAGCTTCAAGGGCCTATATTTGTGCTGAATTTTTGGGGACATTGGATTAAGTATAGGAGGTGAAATACCAGTCTTGGATTCATGAGGCTTATCGTTATGGTCCTTATATGGCTTAGATGGAATATTTTTATCAAGGCCAGTGATAAACTAAGGGGACATTAGTGTAACTTTAAGAGGGGGATATATAATTTCTATATTGTCATGGTCATCATTTGCATGCAGTAAGTAAAGAAGAACTTGTCTAGAATTTTCAAGAAAGGACCAGAGGCAACTTATAAAAAATAGTAAAATGACCTGGAAAAAATCCCATTTTGAGCATTTTTTTTCTCCCATAACGCCTTCTCATACCATTGCCAAGGGGCATCATCTTTCAGTGAATTCTTTGAACTGCATTCAGAATTTGAGTGGAGTCGCTAATAAATTTTTGGGATCTAGATTCTGCATTAAGAGTGTAGTCGCCATTGATGTTTTGGAAGATGGATTATGCATCAAGAGTGGAGTCACCAGTGAAAATTCAAATTTATGGATTCTTCTACTAGTGGAATCACCTTCAAATTGAGTTTTTGATGTGGAGTCGCCAGAGAAAGAATACAACCAATATGTGCCTAAGTGTCTGCTTCTCTCAGACCTTAGAACTCAACCATGTCGTTCTTTCCCAAGGAAAATTTTCAATTTCATCTCCGGAAACGACGCCAGAATGTTGGCACTCTGTAAATTTGTTTTGGTTCATCCACAAACGACAGAGGTAACTATTTCAACCAGCTGTAGAGATAAGGCACTATCCTACTCAACTCAGAGAGGGATCTCTCATGTCACTTGATATATCAATGGAAACTCGTGGCTAGATTTGGTTTGTTTTGGGGGGTTGTTATAAAATAAGTAAAGAAATGAACATAACATTTGGGCTATGGAGTATGGAATAAACAATGCATTGTCAAAACATAAAAACTATCAAGAGGAAAAGGCTAAATGAGGTGATGAGTCTGAGTTTATATCTGAAATTTGCATGGAATAAGAGGAAAAAGAAACATATAACTGCATCAGAACATATTTAAAATAAATTCTGAATAGGTTGAGAAGAAATAAACATGGTCTAAATCGCTTGAGCCAAGAGCATCGCAATGATGAATTCTTGGTTTTTGTTTCTCCAATTTAGACAGATGAAAGTGTAAATGAAATATAAGATTACAGGAATCACATACTATGAAATAACACAAGACTCATATCACCACCAATTAGAATCTTTCCATAAACAGTCCAAAATTTGCTTATGCATTTATATATTCATCCTAGCCCCAAAGTTTACAAAGTCTTCCTACTCAGAGGGAAGGATCCTCTTTTATCCATTCATTCTATATCCTCGAGAAAATATATATAGAGAGGAATTACTTGTGGAATTCAAAACGTTTAAACTTCCCCATAATTCTAAATATAGAGATTAGTTACAAAAGAAGTTATTTATAAAGACAATTATCCTATTTTAAAGGGATCATTACAAATAGGTCTGACATATCTGGGGCCTTTTTCTTCGACTTCCATCTATCCAAAATTTGTTGGAACATACTCAATCCTACCTGAGAATTTATTTCATCTTGGTGATTTCCTCCTTTAGAGTGTTCAACCAGGCTAGTTGATTTTCCCTGATGCTCTCAATCGCCTCAACTCTGATTTCAGATTTCTGCCATTTTCTCCATTTCTTCTTCACTTCCTACTTTTAGATGTCGTCTGTGTGTCCATTTATGATTAGGTCCCTCATAACAGGGTTTAATATAACCCCTGATTCTAGTTTAGTTGCAGGTTCAGTATGACATTTAGTTGCTAATATCTGTGCAACCCACCTTTCTCTCTTACTCATTGATAAGCTTGATATGTTAGTTGAAAACCCTGTTGTACTGGATATTGTTCGATTAGCGTTGTCCATGTATTCCAACCTCACAGAGACTATGAATTTTGTCTCCCTTAATTCTACAGAACTCAGGAAATCAATCCAGCTCGAGATTACTTCACTTATGCATGAGGCGACTATTTCCCAGAGTAGAATAAAGCCACCCATATCTGAGTTTGGTAGTCCTCGAATCCTAATCATGAATTATTGATAGGGTACATTGAATTTCCATGCTTCACCAATTTACTTCGAATGATGAAATTTTGAGTTAGTTATACGATAATGTTCACTTGACATGTCGGATGGGAAGTACCCAAACCAATGACATGAGGTGATTTGACTAGCCGTCACCTCCCCCCACAAGTTGTTGATTTGACACATTAGACCACGTGACATCGGGGTTGTTTGGAAAATTGTTTCAGGCAGACTTCTTTTCGCCTCAATGTACTTCTAAGGGTGCCACGCGTCCACTACTAAAACCATAATGGTTTTCCCCAGTCCACCCTCGCATAATTAAATTCTGTGCTACTTCACCACCCGATATGGGTATCAACCATTGATTTGGGCTACTTTAAGATCAACGGTCCGTAGGATTCCCTCCTTCGCTCTACTGCTATATTTTTCCACATTGTCGCCACGTATGAGCTAAGCCTCCAAATGATGCCATGTCTCTACACTTATTTCGTCACCTACTAAATTTGAACTCGGATCTCAGGCATAATTATTATGGTGATAATAGGTTAGATTTTTCCCTCCATGAATTTTTTCATTATTCGTTTCTTGATTCATTTAGCCTTAATATCGACCCCACTGAGTTGTGATGAAAAATCTTCTTTGATGTTTAGAAGTGTCACAATTCATGTGGTAGATTCTACCTTCCATGGGTTTTATAGTATCGTTTTGCATTATGGTGCTCATGCTTCAATGTTTTTTCTAGGATTGGGGGTCTTGGTTAGTCTCTCCATGAGTTTACGTTTGATCTTCATACTTCTTTCTCTCTCTCATTCTGGCCTTTTCCTATGGGAAACCTATCTTACATTATGGATTCCATAGTTAAGCTCTTTTCAGATTCCTTAAAATTAAAAAGAGAGAAAAAAATATTTAATCAAGAAAGTAAATGACAAAGAAAACACACAGTACACAGAGATTTTATCTTGGAAACCCAAACTGGGAAAACGAACATTCCTTGAGAATTTTTCTCTCTTTTTTTCTTATTCATTTAGAATAAAAGATTACATGTCTAACCTTGGTCCACACCTACAACACAATAATAATCATACCTTCTTTATTTATAGAAGAACAACCCTATAGCCAATTTGTCTTACATCTGCATGACCAACAACCTCTGCGATTATTGATTTTGATGATTAGTTATTCATCATCATTTCCAACATTACAACATGCCTTATTTATAGGATTTATAGTAGGAAAAACCTTAAAGAAAAGGAACCCAAATTTTTTTTACAGATCCACACAGATCATTGGCTACAAATCCTGTGAATCTCATGATTTTGTTACACTCAACTACCGAGTTGGATTACCAGTTGACTACCAGTTGGCCTTCATTCAGTGTTCAATCGATTCCCACATTCCTTCCTATCAACCTCTTTTCGATTGACCTCTTCAAATTCTTGTCAATGCCTTTGACTTCAACTGTACCCAGTTGTTGATGGGCGAAATTGTCCGTCCGTCAACTGAGAGAGTGGAACCGGTCCGGGGTTGTCTAATAACCCAAGCCATTTGGAATGAACCACGCTGACCGGTTTAGCGGATCCATTAGCCGATCTAAGGTCCTAGGAAAACCAAAGAGAAAACTAATCTAAACTAACTAATCTAACTAAAACAAATAAAACAAACTAAACTAACATAAAACTAAATAAAACAAACTTAACTAACTAACAATAAATAAAACAAACTAATCTAACTAATCTAATTAAAACTAATTATTGAACAAACTAACTAATTTACTATCTGAAATATAACTTATTCACAAATATACAATATCTACAAAATACAGATTTAAATAAAACCTGGAAAACTCATTTTCTTTCTGCCCTAAGACAGAGAAAGATATTTTTGTTGATTTTATGATTTTATGAATAAGAAATAAAACTTACTGAAATTAAACAATCTAATATACTAACTAAAATACTAACCAAATAAACAACAAACAGACTTGGAAACGCTCCAGATTTGTCCTGTGTATGATGACTTCGAAGCTGGTCGGAGGAAGGAAACTCGCACCGGATAATCCAGAAGCTTCTCGTAAACGATAAGCTGCAATGCTCTTTAAGTTTGTTTACAGGACAAACAAGACATAAAAAATCATAAAAATTATATGATTTATAAATCTCTGCAATAAGGGAAACCTGTTATGCAAAATCTTATACTTAATAATCCAATTAATGAAGAAGAGAAATCTGTCATTCACAAACTGAATCAAGTAATTGCTATGTTTTTTAAATACTGGAGGAACTTAGATATGGATTATATTGATTAAATCATATCATTTGCAAAATACTAAGATAGCTAAAGTAGTCATTAACCAAATGCAAATTGATACACATAAACATGAAACAAAACATTGATATTATGAGAAGCTAAAGCTGTAGCAGAACATCAAATTCTGTCTCAGTCTGTATTAAAATTCCATATCCTTGTTCTCCCACGAATGAGGATCATATTATTACAAAAATGAGAAGTATTTAAAGGTTTTCCACAGGGTAAAACTTCCCTATGGCAGTTATAAACTGTTTACATGAAATCTTGGGAAGATATCCCAAGTTGTCCAAACTAAGAAACTAAAGTGAAACTAAAATATCAAAATATCTTCTAAATTGTCATCCAATCCAATGCAATTTTCGAATTCACCTGAAATGGATCCAAAATAGACAAGTTAGAAGACTTTTTTATTAACAAAATGATAAAAATTAAATTCTACAGACTTAGCTACAGAATCATCTAATTCTGTAGCTAGTCTAAAATAATATACAGAACCAAAATTGAAATTAAATCAAATCTTTTCAAAGAATTAAATTTAACCATCATCCAAGAAATATCTGAAAACGAATCATTCAGTTCGAAATAATTGAACCAACAGGATCCACATCATTCAATCAAATACAAAGATAGGAATACTCTGTTTCTTGTTAACAAGAATCGGGTGGACAGAATCATAATCAAAATATTTTCTTGAGTGCATTTAAAAACAACTATTACCCGAATCTCCTCATACGATTTTAACAGAATGAGATAAGTCGAATTGAATTAACAAACTCGTTTGAGAACAGAACTGAAATCAAGTATATTTTGATATGAATGCAATTCATAGAATCGATCCAACTAACTGAAGATACAGCTATCCGATCAAACGAATCAAACAGATGGGTTTAGCATAGTCTTTGCTCCATAATTCGGGCGTATTTGCATAAGCTAAAATGAGATCATTGTTTTTTATAAAAACAAAATATTTCTAACCAAGTTGAATTGAACCGAGTGATTCCCGTGATTTGGAAAATCAAATGAGACAGCATATCGTAACAAATATCCTCCCGAACACATTTACCAATCATAGCATACCAATGATAACAAAATCGAATCTGAGAAAAATCGTGTTCTAAATCGAGTATGGAACTTCCCGTGAGAGGTGAATACAGAACGAATTGTATTGAAAC
>ML793656.1:318459-336894 GCA_009831015.1 Picea engelmannii | reverse complement strand
ATGCAAAGTATCCATCTTCGTAGAAGCTAATAAGGTCTGATGGCTAGAGATGAGGACTTCAGAGCTCGAGCAACAACTTCAAAATCTTCAAAACTCAGGTAGGAGTGTAATATGAGTGTACGACTGCACTACCCAGAGGTCTTCGACGGCTCGTCGGGCATGGAAAAAATTGATAATCTTGATGATCAGACTGAAGGCTTCAGTGATTTTGAACAAGGACTTGATTGGAAATTTAGGATGGCTGGGTATGTGGACAAGAGACATATTGCAGAGGGGCTGACTCAGGCTTAGTGACAAAATTCCCTTGGATAACAACACGACAAGTGATAAGACTCAGGCAACATATATGTTAATCATAAGTCTACGAAGCAGGAGGCAACACAAACTCTCCATATGTTTGGAAGAGTAACCAAACAGTGGAGGACACAACTCTATATAGCGAGAAAAGCTTCCTAAGGTCGTAATACATCCCATAATATAATGAATCAAACGAATAGATGTGCTTTATCCAAGGGCGACTCATGATGTTGCCAATAAAGAAAATACTTTTCCCATCCTCTTTTTGGGGTATATTTAATTTTTTTGTTCTTTTTGTTGATTTGGAAAAAGAATAAAGGAATATTACGTTACAATGGAGGAACGAGCACAACAAACATACAATCTCAAGGCACAAGGACAAGACTGATGTTCTAGGAAATGATACTCGGGAAAAATCCTCCAGTGGCCAAAGGTGTTAAGACGCAAAGGCAAACTGTTACTAGGATGATGGGTAAAGGATGCAAATGCGGTTGATAGAACACACAATGGTAACATCCTTCGATGTAAGTTTTGACGAGCCTGAAGAAGGGAAGCTTGGTGATTTTTCATATTTAGAGAGTCTGAAAAAGAATAAAAGGGAACTCCATTGGGTACCTTTTTCGTCAATAGTCTAGTCGGTTCGAAAAAGGGATAAACTAGCACCGATTAGACGTCAATTCAAAACCATTTTAACGAGTGTGACAAGGACAAGATCACTCGGCTATTTTTTCACTTTTAATGAGTCTAAAAAAAGATTAACTATGGACTCCGTCAGGAATGTTCTTATGGACCATTTTAATGAGTGTGAAAGAATAAGGTCACTCGGAGAGCTTTTCAATTTTAGGGAGTCTGAAAAGAGCTTAACTATGGACTCCGGGGAGGTTTCTTTTTCGTAAATTTAGTCCCTCAGGCCCGAAAAAGGAATAAAATTATACCTGAGGATACTCTTCTAAAGAATGGGAATTCAATAGAGTATTCCTTTGTTCGTACAGTTGACCATCTAGACTGAAAAAGGGGTAAACTACAGCCGGACATATGTGACTTCAAATTTCAGTTTAACGAGCGTGAGGGCCACAAGATCGCTTGACAATCTTTTCATGTTTAGAGGGTCTGAAAAGGGATTAAAAGGAGACCCGTTTAAGGAATGTTCTTCTGGAGAAATTTAACGAGTGTGAAGAAACAAGGTCACTCGGAAATCTTTTCATCTTTAAGGAGTCTGAAAAGGGCTTAAAGAAGACTCCATGATGGTTACTTTTCTCAGTTAATCCGAACGATATCGAAAAGCATAAATGCAGTCTCGCCGGATGTTGCTTTCAGATCTCAAAGCGAGCTTGAAAAAAAACAAAGTTAGCTCATGATCGACACTTTGTGGGTCGATGTCAGGTATCTCTTTGTAAGACTAGGAAACAACGTCGCGAACTTCTTTCAAAAGATCCGTGTAAATCTGAATCTCTTCGGGGGAGCAATCCACTTCGACGAAGACATTCTCCACGACGCCAGGGTTTCAAGAGATGTTAATAGGTATGGTTTCAATGATAGTCGCCATATTTCCCTCAGCATAAATTTCCTGTGTAGCTAAGAGGTTAATAGGACACAGATGATCTCCCATCATGGTGATAGTGAATTATCCTGCCTCGATTTGGTGTAACTCTGGGAGGAAATATGACCTGTGAGGAAGATCGTCCCAAGGTTCGTCTGGACTAGTCATTGCTTCGTCAGAAGGAAAGACTAAGTCTAATGAATCGGTGGTAGCAAGAAAATCCTGAGCCCAGATAGGCTCTGGAAGTGGATCCAACTCTTGTGCGAGTGTCGGATCGGGAGTAGCTAAAGCTTGCTGGACTAAAGAGTACGCTACTTCAGCATCCGACAAGGGTATGGACATGCTGGAGTGCCCTGTCTCATCTATCGTGGCTGATGGGGAAGGAAGAATCCACGGATCCTCAAAGTAAGTCATGCGGAACGACGAAACATGAAAAATCTCAGCCTTGTGGTGATTCGATATAAACTTGACATCGCCATGAGGAGGTGGGTAATCGAAAGTACCCATCAAACATGGGCACAAACCAACTCCTACGTTAACGACACCAGCTTGAGGAATATCTATCATGGGAACCGTGGATTCCCCCAAGGCTAGGGTAGGTCTAGAGAAGGACAATTGATCAATGGTCACTATCCGGCCTTCATGTGGAAACAATAAGACTCGAAAAACTGTAGCGACCACGGCTTGCATAGCATAAGTCCAAATACGACCTAACAAGAGATTGTAGTCGATGGGGGCATCGACTACCTCTACTTCGACACACACGGTCTTTCCCCCTAACTGCACAGGGAAAGAAGGAATGATGCCATGTGGTCGGAAAGAACGACCGTCGAACGCAGTGAGGAGAGTAGGTGATGGAGACAACTTGGGCTGACCAATGGCTTTCCAGCATGCTAACGACATAACGCAAGTCGAAGCGCACTCATCGACCACCATGCAGAAAATATTCCATGTAAAATTTTTCGTGGGATGAGCCACTACTATCTGAAACGCGACGTGGTAAGGAAGATGAGGTTTCAAGTCAGTCGTATCTAACATGATGGTACCCGGGTTACAAGTCTCAGTAGAGCCTAAAGCAGTCAACAAGGCTTTCCTCTAAGCAGGGAAACTTTGGAGGACCTCCAAAGCGGACATAGCACAAGGGGTTTGTGATAAATCTTCCACCACAGAGTAGTTCTGGGCGGCCCTTGCATTTGGATTGTGAGAAGCTCTCTTAAATGCACCCTTTGGAATGCGTGTCATTATTTCACCCAACGTCTTCTCAATCTGTAGAGGAAGAGATGGGATCTTGGCTTCTTTTCCCTTCTCAGAGGCGCTTGGTTTACTATAGTCGTGTGCTCTAGGCATTATTAAAGCATCACTTTTAACCATATATACGTTTGCGGAAGAGGAGTTGTTTGGAGGAGGGCAGGTTTCTTGGCTGCCCCCTTCGGCACTTGTAGAGGCTTGAGTTAAATTTTGCCCATGCTGAAAGGGATTAGTCAACATGGCTTGTTGTTGCTGTGTTACAAACTTCTGGGCCTCCGCAAGTCGAGGACATAAATGGGTCGGGTGGTCTTCCACACATAAGTTGCACGGATACCTGGCCTTCCGTTTTTTCGTAGTGCCCTCGCCAGCATTATCAGTGGGTTTTTTACCCCCCTTACCCTTCTTGCATTGTTTTTTCTTCCCTTCAGGCTGCTGGGTGGCCTTTGGGTTAGTCGTCTGCACGGAGTGTACTTCTGACGTTTGGGTAGGGGGAGCAGCCAAAGCAACAGTCTGGCTGGCCGCTGAGTGTTGTATAGATAATTGTTGCAATTGTTTTGTCAATTTCTCAGTGGGATTGGTTTGTGCCGAACCAACGATACCATCGGCATGTGGTCTAACTCTCTGTCTGGTTTTATCCAGTATCGATCGTGGTGCATCCGGCAGGATGTTGTACAATAGACCAGACTGAGAATAGATAAGCTCAAACTATTGAGCCCTCATGATGGCATCTTCTTCGGAGAAAACCCCAGAAGTTGCGACGTCTTTGGATAATTGCGGTACTAAAGACTTAAGGAACCACTCAAGCAGGAATGCTGGTGGAACTGGTACTTTGAGTAGACTCTTTCGGCATCGCCACTCTCGGATATGATCAAAGATATGGTCCGCCGTCGTCTACTCGAAATTGGCTAGCAACTCTGTACCGGCGTCGTATCTCACAAGTAACTGGAAATGGTTAAGGAAGGCCATCACCAGTTCGCCAAAAGAACAGTATCGTGAACGATTAAGCTCTATGTACCATTTCGCGGCACTCTCAATAAGAGTGTGTTGAAACAATCGCAACTCGACGGAGTCATCTTTCAGTGAGTTAGATGAACACCAAAGGTGGAAAGTAGTCACGTGATCACCTGGATCTTCGTTAGGCTTGGCCTCAAACTTTGGAATGTCCGAAGGAAACTTCGTTGGCATAGGAGGCCAACGCGGATCATGACATATAGGATCATTTAACAACCGTGTCAAATCTGGCAAGTGTAACGTCGCCAAGAATGGTAGTTTGGGTTGTTGTTGATAGCCTGGATAAGAGGGTCCTGGAGTTTGACTGGCACTAGGTTGCCAGGAAAAGTTTGGCTGCTGGCCCGGGTTCTGGTAGAAACCATGGCCCTAACCAACGTAAGGGTTTTGCATCTGAGGAGACATCATTGGTTGATTCCCCATAAAGGACATAGGATGTTGGGCATTCATCATGTTTGACAGACTTTGGGAAGGATTACCCCATGTTGGTCCTGATGGGAGAGGCATGGAAGTCTGTCCAGGGTTCCATTGGCTGTGGAAAGAATTACCCCAGAATGACATTCCAGAGGATGGAATGGATCCTTGTGCTGAGTTCCAAGGTCCTGCTATATGTGCCCCCAGCGCAGGATTAGTACCCTGTGCCAGAGTAGACTGTCCAAAGATGGGTGTGCCCCCATATGGGAAAGCAGTGGATGCGAAAATGTTATTACCAAACATGTCGTTCCAAACAAACGGTGATGAACCTACCGGCTGAGTTTGCGCAGGTGTTCCTTGACTCCTGGCTCCAAATGAACTTGTGTGTGCAGGCTGCCCAACGGACTGCTGATGCAGACCACCAAGCGAAGGGGACGAAGGAGAGATATGACCTCCAGCGTAAGGAAAATCATTGAAAGGGATAGGAATGCCCCCAAGTTGACCTTGCAGAGGAGCGTTAGAGCTCCCTGCCCCCAGACCCAAAGTTTGTAAAGTGGAGGAAGTGAGTGCAGGACTTGTACCTGAACTAGGCATATCGTATGAAAATGGAGGGCCTGTCGCACTAGGTGTGAAAGGAGGTGTGGCCGCTGCGATAGATGGGGTCGGTCCACTGTGCGACGTAGTTTCGGCTGAGACCATGGTGGTTCGGACCGCCGACAAAGGCAAGTTAGGAGAAGCTTCTCCTGTGGTAGCAACGGTGACGGGAATGGAAGAATTCCCAGAGGAAGTAACAACGTTTGTTGCCATAGCGGTATGAGGCACTGACAGGCGTTCGTAAAATTGAATTGGCACAATAACTTGTGGCCAAGTATCAGTGTTTGAGGTTTCAACCAATCCAAGATTGGCGGTCGATTCCTCCGGGAGTTGTTCGGGCTCAATGGTTGGGAACCTGGTTGCTTCAAAAGACCCTTGTTGGTCTAGCTTCCGCCTCAATGGTGGAGGGGGTGGCTCCAGTATAACCGGTGGCAGGCCCAGAAGCCTTCATGACCGGCGGAGCTCTGAATCCTCCACTGTGTGAGAAGATTCATGACACGCTAAGGTATTCTACACGAACAAACAGTAACACACACTAAAAGAATCCCCTATGAGATAAGACAAGCAAACACTAACTATTTTGAAGAATAGTTACAACAACCAACACTAGAGCAACTTACCGATGCAAGTGCAACTCGAAAACGGAAGCACCCTCCAGGTATACTCTGAAAAGCATGGCCCAATGTCTGTCCTAGGTACCGCGGTATACCCCCGCAGTCACCTGTGTATGTCCCTAGAAAAGATTGGCAACTAGTTTGCCAGCACGTGAACAGTCACCAGGCGGGTACAGTCGATAGTCAGGTAGACCACAATGAGCAGGGTATCAAGCCGGAAACCTGTCAAGGGTATCAAGAGAAAATGGTCCGGGAGACAACTGAGGACCTCGAACGGATTCGAGACCCACGAAGCCCCGTGGCAAATGAAAACGACGGAATCCCGTAACAAATCCTCGATATGTGTTCTCCACTACGCTCAGTCCAGCTTTGGAGGGGTTATCTCTGCTACCTTTCCTTACGCGACCTCGTGTTTAGCCCCTGTGTTAGAGGGGGGTCCCGGATAACTTTCCGTAACTGGACTTCTACACTCCCTATGACAGACTCCAATGTTTGGTTTGAGTGGCCTTGGAGGATTTACTCTCCAACCTAGTCCAAGGCCCTAGTCCTGAGCTAGTGTATGTACCCTACAAACAAAAAGTCTAATTGTTTTTAATTAGCGTTGCTTTTAATGGGATTTTTTACGTCACAAGGTATGAAGGTGAAACTGATGGTGTGTAAAGACTCAAAGAAAAATGAACAAGAAATGCTTGGAAACAAAAACTTTTACAAAAAATGAAAAAACCAACAACTTTTCAACAAGAAAGACTTCTTTTCTTTTTGAATTTTCTAAGATTTCATGCAGCAAACATAAAGGGATTTCGCTCAAATCTCCGAGCTACTTATACTCTAAATGTACTGAAAAAACTTATGAAAATAGACTTCTTCCTAGCTACTGATGCAACAACACAATCTTCAAACCTAGAAGAAAATGAAACAAGAGGATTTTTTTTTTATTTAATTGCAAAAATACGCAACAAAGGGAAAATGCCGACAAGCACAAAACCAAGAAAACAAAAATAAAATTCTGGCTTAAAGCGCAGATAGCAAAGAATCAGAGCAAAGACACGAAAAAGCAATCAAGAAAGCACCGATTCTAACACTTGTCTAAAAACCATAAAACAATTTTTTTCTTTTGTCTTTTCTATCAAAACATCAACTCATAAAAACATCGGTTAAGGATAAGAGGCCCTAACCTGCTGACTGTGCAGCCCCAGACTCAAAACCCCTGAGAGGAACACTTCTCACCACAGGAAGGGATGACTGCCCCACCCAGGCTGAAAAGCAACCAATCAAGCCCGCGACTGTCACTGAAACAACACGCACGTAAACGCGTGCTGAGCTATAACAGCGCGCGGGTACCCGCAGGATAAACTTGAACAGGCCATAGGTCTGTATAAAAGCTAAGAAAAACAAAACACAGGCAGCCCAAACCTGAAAAAGGCCTCTGGTATTGACAACCAGGGTCTCTAAAAGGCTTGGATGCTTCTACTTTNATGAAAAAAAAAAAAAAACACAATAAAGAAGACTAAAAACAAGACAGTAACCCTGCAAGACCCAGACAGGATCCAGAAAGCCCCCTGAGAAGGTAAAATTCTGACAGGGAAGAGAAGACTGCCTCTCAAGCTTTCTGAGTCCTACACGCTACTGAAACCTCTGCAACAAGCATTCAAACGCGGGCTACAGATTGTTAGGGTGCGGGTTACACGCGTGCAGGCCTTCTGCAGGCCGCGTGTACCTCTGTGTGTCCCGATAGTAAATGTCAAGAAACAGTCAATGAAAAACTGGTATTGATAACCAGGTTCCCTGCTAGCTCTGACCTAACAGAAAACAAAACAAACAAAGAAACATAAAATTTATTCCTTAAAACTACCCAAAAACCTCTCTTGAATCCGGAAACCCTAAGAGTAAAATATCCCCAGTGGAGTCACCAATTCTGTTGTTGGGAAATATTACCCTACAGACTAACAACCTAGGGCTTAAACTTGCATGCAGATCATGACCCTTAAGAAATTACTTTTAACCTTCTATCCCAAACCTAAAACCCTTTTTCACATGCAAACATGGAAAGAACCTACTAACCTTTTTATCGACGTTTGGTGTAGATCCTCCATTGTGCTTTATCTTATTGCTTTTGCTACTCCTTCCAAAGATGATCCTGCAATCAAGACAAAACACTACACATGCATGCTATTGTTCTACTAGAGGGTTAGAGACTAAGCATAAATCGAATAAAACATATAAAATTTGTGCATTGGGATGGGAAAAGTATTCTTTATTAATCTCAAGACAAATCAACTTACAATGATAATAGAGATCGGCCATCGTTCCTCGATCCTGATCCTGGGCTCCTCCTCTTCTTTTTCCTCCAACTGCTTTGCTTGAATTCTCCTAAAGCTTGAGGAAAGGCTAAAGGGTTGGGACAAAATGGATTCGACAATTGGGCAGCGTTTCTTTGCTATGATTTTCCTCCTCCAAATAGTACCCCTACCCCTTCTTTTATAGGCTAGAAGGAGCTAGGGTTTTGGATGAACTCTCGGCCATGCATGGCCGGGAGTTCCAGTTAACTCACCCAAAGATTTTTGTCCCGTCAACAACTTTCCGTTTTTTGTGATTCTGAAGGCAAACGCGGGCTGTAGTGGGCCTGCTAGCATTTTCCCGCGGGCTGTAGTGGACCTGCTAGCGTTTTCCCGTGGGCTGTAGTGGGCCTGCTAGCGTTTACTTTTTTAAAAATGGAGTTTTTAGAAGAGTTGTTCAGTAGTTTTTTGGCAAAGAAGGGATATGAGTTGGCCTGATGCCAGGTAAGCATGTGTGGTGCAATTTAGGGTTATAACAAGGAGGCATGGGTTGGCTAATGTTAATGGGATATTTGGGTACTATCATTGCAATAAATAAATATACTTGATGGAGGGATAATAAAGGGACAATATGGATTCATGTTTTCTCCACCATAAGAGGTACTAGTTGAATCATGTTCATGAACATGTTGGTGTATAGAGGGAATGAATATGAGGTATTAGTGCCAAATTTAAATGATATATGTGAAGAATACTATGGGGGGTTAGGATAATTGTAAGTCATCAAGGGACACAACATAGATTCCTAAGGGTAAGAGGTACTAACCCCACCATATGAGATGCCATATCCACTATGTGCAAAAGGATCAAAATATGAAGGATTTTGCGACACAGACCCTATAACACCATCGAATGGAATGGATTCCCCCAGTGAAAACAAGTCACCTAAGTGAGATTAATGGGCATCAGAAAGGATAGTGTACAAATACCATAACTAGGCATAAACAAGGTCATATTATTTTTCCTCAATTAATGTCTTTCTCTTTAATATTTGGCATGGTCATGGCCACATCCTTGTTGATGGGAGGAAGTAATGAATTCAAAAACTATTCCATAAATAACCTATCATTAATCTCAACTTTACACTAGTGACATCATTTATGCCATTCATGGATATGATCTGCGATATGGGTGGGTGTAGTTTGGTGGAAATTGGTAAGAATATTGATTTTTACATCGTGGAAAAGAAGAATTTTAAATAAGGATAATGGAACTTTGGGTATGGACTCAAAGGTGGCATGGGAATGTTCTAGTAGGTGAATGTACCATTTGGTATCCATACCCATGAGAGTGGATTGAAACAAAATCAATCTAACAAAGTTTTCCATGATGCTACTAAAGTAAAACCAAAGGTCGAAATAAATTATGTGATCGAAAGGGTTCTTTGCAACACAACCCTCAAATTTAGGAATATTTGAGGGTACCTTGTTCATCGCAGTTGGACAAGTGGCATCATGCAAGATAGGAGCATTAATTAGTTTGGTCAAATATGGGATATTCAACCCCAGCAGGTAAGGAAAAGTGGGTTGGTTAGTGTTAGTTCCCTCCATGGTAGAGGTCGATGTGTTACTCAGGTTGGATGAATATGAAATAGTCAAAGTGGGATTAGTTCTAGGAAAACCTAAACTAGAAGGTCTTGAAGGGGATGAGGATTTTGAATATGAATAAGAAGACCTTCCTAGATCCAAGGATGATGATCCCAAAGGTGGCATAGTTTGGGGAACTCGAATAATACTCAAGGGATGAATTCCTTAGAGATTACGAGAGAGTCTCATTGGGAGTGCAATGATTCCTAAGCATAAGTATCTCTCATAAAAGGAAAATAGTCTATCAAAGGCTAAAGTCACCAAAGTAATCAATCACATAGAAATAATGATCAAACACTCACAATATGTGCTTAGGTGGTGCAACAAGTGGTTTCAATTATGTTTGAATAATAAAAAAGGTATTGTAATTGAATCTTTTCATCCTATTAAAGAAAAATAATCTAGTCTAAGAGATAAACTAATAGTGATCAAAAAATCCTAAACTATGGAAAAAAGGTACTTCTAAAAAAATAAAAACAAGTGTGATGAAGTCCCCTACATATATGAGTGAAGGTATGAATGAGAAAGTTATAATTAGGATACAATGGGTGATGAAGTCTCAAAGGCCTATAGAAATTTGTTTCAAGTTCCCTCCCTCTTATGAGATCCATTTGGGTAAGAAGCCTAGAAAATGGCCACTAAGCTACCTCCTCACAAATATGTTCATTAGGTTTCCTTTCATTCAAGATGAAATCAAATGGTCATGGGATATTCAATATTGGAAGAGTTGGCAGTCTCAATCAAACCTCTTCTCCCACCCTTCCCATTATCCACTCCAATGAGTGCACCTATTTCTAAGAAAGTATTGATCATATCTGATAGAAAGGATTTTAATCTCCCAAAAATGAAACTACTATGTTTCAAATGTGAAATGAGTGTGGCAAGTTATTTGAATGGATATCCCCACAACCCTAACTTAAATACAAGATGGTTTTATGACCCAAGGGGAGCTTAAGTGTGTTAGGTTAAGTGGTTTATATTAAGGATAATATTGGTGTATTCAACCAAGAAAATAATTTATGGTGTGAATTAGGTGCATAAGTGGTGTGTTCAAATTCAAAAACAAAATGCTTGCAAAATGATGTAATTGAAATAAATGAAATCTAGAATTAAGGAGCAATCTAACAATTGAGACAAATACTAAACCAAAGGAAAATATATATGTATTCTAGTTAAGTTTCAAACGATAAATGATCTTGAAAAAATTCAAATTTACAAATGAAAGATACTACTTAATCTAGCTAAGAACTAGGTTTAGAAAATGAAAATATTTAGACCTCACACACAAACCCAAAATCTAGGAAAAATACTCATGCAAATAGGGAATATTTTCTTTGTCCTAAGTTCATGAAAATAAATAACATGTAAGGGAAATCCAAGCAATATATGGATATATCATAAGCATATTTAAACACAAAGATGCAATGCAATCAAAGGAGAACAAAAAGTGGAAGATACTAAACACCCTAGGGGCATCTTTCTTAACCTACAAGATCTCTTTAAAAATGAAATACATATATAGTATAAGTGATATAAAATGAAAAATAAACCCTATAAGAATACTCCTTGGGCCAAGGAAAAACCAAAAATGCTAAAACATTCAATTCTAGAGATAGTGTAGAAAAGTACCTTGTTTTCTACACTGGAAATGCATAAATGTAACCTTATTTCTATTTTTAATGAGTAAAACAATAGCATCTAAAATGAATTATATAAGTGTAGATTCTATGGGGGAAGGTGCATTGATTGAGTGCAAAACCTATTCCAAACAATGCATTTTTCTAGAAACGTTTAAGGGATGTTGTGAGTGTGTTCCTAGGATATAAATGAAGGGTTTCCACCTATATATACCTATATACATAGAATATAAAAAAAAAAAAAAAAATTATCCAAAAATCACAAGGGTGAGGAGAGTAGGGGGATGAGACCCACATCCACAACTAGGGAAGAAGAAATAACCCTTTTCCCTAGTGGAGTCACCAATATGTTGGGTATAAATTGTAGTAAGGGTGTACAAATTACAATAATCTAATTGTTGTGTGTTATATCTAGACAAATTGGTGTTTATAATACAAAAAATATAGCCTAGATAGTGTCTTCCAATTTAAAACCCTAATTTAATCATGAAAATAAAAATATAAGAAATAAACTATTGTAATAAGCACGAACAAGTAATATGAAATAATGAAAGGAGTGTATCCATTTCTAATAGAAAGGTCAAGAAGTACACCTGGGGAGTACACATGTTGAAGATGTGTGGCTCCAAACCCTCCTCCTTGGGAGGTTCCTTCACTTCCTCGATGTGTGTATACCCTCCTTGGTTGAGTGAGAAAGTAACATGAACAAAAGAGAAATATCAAGAGGAAGGATTCCTCAATATCTCTGGCATGATTTCCACAACATGTGTGTACTATGAATAGATGGATGGATGGAAAGACCTCAAGCATTTATTTATAGGGAAAATAGTGGTTAAACCACTTTGACATAGTATTGAAAATAATGGTTAAAGAAAAATAATCAAGGTAATAATAACAATTAGGGTTTACAAATTCCCACTAATAATTGCTTTCCCTTTCTCAAAAATATAGGATGGAAACTATAAAAATTTTTGAATTTTGTCAAGTTCTACAACTTTTGGGGGTGTTTTCTACATTGTTAGTTCACTTATTAGGGTTAATATCTATGCTAACCCCTATTGGGTTAAAAAATTTTACTATTTGTCCCAATATATTTTGAAGTTCTAGTGGAGGTGGAAAATGAGGTGAAATGGATGGTAAACTTGTTAATAATGGTGTATTTCACAAAAAACCTATGAAAATGTCACAAGTGAATAGTTTTTAGGGGATAAAACTTTATGGCCAATCTTGCGCCACTAAAACTCCATTAACCCTTTAAAGAATAACTTCTAACTAATATTTTGGACCATGGTTTATTATAGTTTTCCATGGTTGAATGTATCCCTATTATGTCAATGGTTGGTGCTATTGTTTCATAATATCCCTATCTCCTTACCAAATATAAATAGTTTTCTATGATTAACTATTATTCAACATGGTTACATGTGTTTTTTATGGTGAATTCTACCCCATTAATTGACCTATAATCCATGACTTAATTTCCACTAGCAAATATGGTTGGCTATTTTTCACCATGGTTGATGATTCCCCACTAAATGAACACTAAACAATGACATAAAGACCACTAACAAATATGGTTTACTATTTTTTACCATAGCTAACCATGGTTGAACATAGGTGTCCATGATTGAATGTATCCTAAGTATTTGATACATGTCTACATTAAACTAAAGTCGCTAGAGACACCCATAATGATGATAACATCAACTATATTTTCACAACAATAATTTTTTTAGAGAATAATATGAATAATACTACATATTAATTTTTTCATAATATAATCCAAAATATGTCCAAAGAATATCATCATATTATAAATTCAAATAAAAATTTTGTCATAATATATTCCAAAATATGTCCAAACAAGCTCAACATATTATAAATTCAAACAAGGCTACGTGGAAGCATAGTCCCTGTCGGGTTGAAGTGGGATAGGAAAAAGTGGCAGAGGCATATGGAAACTGCAGCGAGGATGTGGCAAGTTGCATGAAGCACAGGTGGTATCCATGTAGTAAATGGCACGTGGCCTGTACATTTATTTTTTTAATGTATATAACAAAATACAATTTGTTCATAGTGGAAGAATTTGTTTTATGACAACACAAATATGAAAGGAGATAGAAAAGCAGTTTAGTTTGAAAGAGCACCATTTATTTTTTGAATGTATATAGCAAAATACAATTTGTGCATAGTGGAAGAAAACCATTTATGACAACACAAATATGAAAGGAGATATATTAAATAAGTTACAAGTTCTTGGAAATTTAAATGCATTTGTCATATAGACTAGTGAAAGATAAAAATGTATGAGGACATTAATTTAATATAAAAAAATAAAAGTTTGTTACATATTACTGGAAATTTTGAAATATATCAAAAAATAAAAGTCTGTTACATATTACTGGAAATTTCAATGAATTTTTCATATAGACTGGGATTGGGGCTCCCGCAGAAGATAAGAGAAATATGTACAAGAAATAGGACTGTAGAAAGAATAAGTGGGCGACGATAGAGAGAAATACCTGCAAAAAACAAAATTGAAAGGTATCAGTGTTTGGCTAGACATTTCTATTTAAAAAAGTGGAATAATTGGGTTGCTAAATAAAGAAGGATGCGATCAGTAGAATTACAGTGATGGTACATATGAGCCCTTTTGCTATTTTCTTGTGGGTTCAATTTCATTGATGTCGTCGATGACTGTTGGAATCGTGGAAACTACCTGTTGCCTTTCGTCGACGACCTGATTCAATTCCCTTTCGATCCATTCTTCAATGTAGATTTTCATTGGGGTGATGTTGATCTCATTCTGGATTTTTATGTTTAAAAGTTTGTTTTCTAATTCCCGGAAGTCGATAGAAATATTACGCAGAGCCTGATGAATTTCCTCATTCTGTATTGAATAGTCGACTAGCCATTCATCGACGTGGTCTTGATCATATTCAAGGATGTTGTAAAAAAATTCCAAAGACAACGTCTTAAACATATCAACTTGTTTATTGAAGTCTTTCCTAGATAAGGGAAAGGAGTTAACGATTAATTTGGGGTCTTGGAAGTTGTTGGTCCTTCCACCTAAGTTTATTCTTGATAGCCTTGTGAATAATTTTTCTTTATTTAATATGGCTTGTTCACATGCCTGAACAATGAGGTGCAGGTTCTTCACTTCTTCTTTCCTTCATGTATTTAATTGACCGATTTGGGTTTTGGATGGAAGATCTTGTTGTCTTGTTTTGGTTTTTGTCATATTGTTGACAATGGTGCCAAAAGGAAGGACTGTGTTTAAATAGAAATGTTCTCCATATTTTAACTCCACCTGCAAATGTTTGAGCAAACTATGTGCCCTGGTTCCAAGGGAAGTGATGGTTTGTGATGTCTCCCATGCCTCAGTAACCAGTTCCATTCTTTTCTTGAACTTATTATCCACATATCGTCTACAGGATGAAAGCAGGATGGAGGATCCTTTTAAGTTGGATGCAAGGGTGGCAGGAATGTCTATTGCCAAAGAATTGACAAGCGATGGCATAGGAATCAAATCCTCTTACAATTCCTTGACCCGGTCCTTCAGTCTGGAATTCTTGGCCTCGATGCCTCCAATGGAATCATGAAGTGAATCTTCACTCACCTTGTAAAGTTGATAGATTTGGGATGGCCACATGTTGGCAAGGTCAACCTTTGAATGGGATTTTCCTTTCTTATTTTTTACATCTTTTTTTTCAATGATCAATTTTTTGGACTAGCTGTAAAAAAAGAACTCTTTGGAACACAAAGGATTCATCTTCGTTAAACTTTTCGGTATCGAATATGTCCATTGGAAAACTATGCCTGATGGTGTCTCTGGGATGATCAAGGTAGCAGAGCACACTATCCATATCAGGCTCAAGTTCCATGTTCTCACTCTGAATTTCAGGCTCTTCCATCTTTCCCACGTTTTTTTTTCTCTTCTTGTCTACTGGAATCTTGTGAGAACTATCAATTTTATAGTGAGGAGGGTCGTTATCTACTCCTTTGTTTGAAGAAATCAGAGTTTTTTTGTTGTTGTGGTGGGCCATTGAAGCGATGCTCCAGGATTTCATACTTTTTGGAATTCTATTCATCAATTCAACACTCTTGTCACTGAGGCCTTTCCCTTGTTGCCTTTAAAATTTAGTGTTTCTTTGTAGTGTGTCTAGGTCACCGACATCAGAAGTAGGAGCGTTGTTGCTAGTGTCTCTGTTTTCGGACAGGTGTTTTTTGAAAAAAAAAACGTCGAAGCCAAGTGTTTGTAAATTTTGTCAAAAAGTATTATCGGGGTGAAACCCTCTTATGCTTTCAGTATATCTTAGGTTGAAGTTGCTAGATTGCACTACGAGTTCATCAATTTTGTTGACGTTTTTCATCACGAAGTCCCCGACTTTCCAAGGTAGAGGAATGAACTGTTTTTTTCTCTTCTTTTGCAATAGATGCAACCAATAGTTGTATTGTTTTCCTACTTCTACAACAAGCATTGTTTATGTAATGTGACATAGAAGGAGAGCAGGGTTTTCCCTGGAGCCAAAAATTCTTATCACAATGTAATTATCCAAATGTTCAAGTGTCCCCTTCATGTCCAAAAAATTGGTTGCCTATTCATATATGAGGGGAGCATCTTCTCCTAACAACAAAACTTTGAAAATAGACACAAAGACATTAAAAACCTCATAAAAAAATGGGAATCCTTGTGCTTCCACAAGGCCTGGTACTAGAATTTTACCGGGTCGAATTCCTAGTTGACATTCTTGGACAGAGACAGTTCTAGAAACTGGCAGGAATGTGCTATCGCGAAAACTAAGTAAGATGAAATACAAAATTTATTTTCCCTTTTAAAACTTGACAATAGGGAACAAATTTCATGGGAAATTAACTTTCCCCAATAAAAAATGGCTTGTTCCTTGACTCTGAAATAAAAAATATAAAGAGCCATCTGGGAAACAGTTGTGGTGGACTCATGTCCCATTATTCTTGTAAACAGCTAGACAATTTCACGGAATGGATTTCTAAATGAACTAACCTAGAATATTGTGATGTCTTCAGGAACTACAATTAAGTCATCCAATAAATGGGGCAAGAGGTCGAACCCGTTATTATGCTTTTCTAGGAACTATTTGCAATCTTCTCCTCTGAACATCAATGTTGGCTTCGACAATATTAACATCTGGCGGAAGACCTGAGGTGACAAAGAAACAAAAGAGCGATCCTGCAGTGGAATAATTCTTTTTTTTGAATTAAATTTATCGGTGCACCAAGAGACCAGCTCCTTACAGTCAAAAACTTCAGGGACACAGCCTGCACGAGCAATCCCAGAGGTCCAAATTACTTGGTTCTGGGTGACAGGGGTTGAGTAATAAGAATATGCCTTGGACCACTAGAAGTTCTGGTCCTCACGCCCAAATATGTTCATTGTATATCCACAGAACTGTTGTTGAGCCGATGCCATAGGTTTCTAAGAACATTGATTTTCTCCAGACGATGGTTGAAATGAACAGTTTGAGATGATAATGTAACTCTCTGCAAAACTTGGTTAAATTCTTATGAATGGGAAATATCCTCGAGCCTTTCGTTGATTAATGAAAATCTGTATGGGTAGTGCATGATGAACTGTTAGTAGTAAAGATTACTTATTTCATATTTACAAATGTGAAGGTGGCGATTACAACGAAGAGAAATTAGGATTGGAGGTTTTGTGAACGTTCCAAGATGACGACGTGCAAATGAAATTTCATGACTTTGAAATCAACACTTGGAGGGGATAATATAACCCCTCACAAATCTTGGTTTAATGCATATTAATAGGATAGATCCTCGATCCTTTCACCCATCAATGACAATCTATACGGTTCCCGGTCCTCATGCCCGAATATGTTCATTGTAACTCCATAGAATTGTTTTCGAGTTGATGCCATAGGTTTATGAGAAAATTGGTTTTCTCTAGACGATGGTTGAAATGAATATTTTGAGTTGATAATGTAACTCTCCATAAAATCTTGGTTAAATGCTTATGAATGGGAAAGCTTCTTGAGCATTTCGCTGATTAATGACAATCTGTATGGGTGGTGCATGATGAAATGTTAGCAGTAAAGCTTACTTATTTCATATTTAGAATTGTGAAGGTGGCGGGTATGACGAAGAGCAATTAAGGATTGGAGGTTTCGTGAACATGCCAAGCCGATGACGTGAGAACGACATTTCATGATTTTGAAATCAACACTCAGAAGGGATAATATAACCCCTCACAAATCTTGTTTTAATGTATATTAATAGGATATCTCCTCGAGCCTTTCGCCCATCAATGAAAATTTATACGGTTCCTGCACGATGAGCTGTTAGAATTAAATGTCAGTAATTTCGTATTTAGAAACAAGATATGTATATATATATTAAAAAATATTATTTATTTTTATTATAGATAAGTGCGAAGGTCACGGAGACGGGGGAGAGAAAGGAATGAATGGAAAGGTCTGAAAAGTGGTTGGATGGGATTCAAAACAGGGTTACGAGGGATACTTGGGAGAGGTGAGTGTTAAGTTCCTAACCCGCACATAGGTAGATCAATGTATTCAGATGTAATAAAGGTCAATATTAATAAGACCTTTCAATAAAATAGAATAAGGCGGATGTAAGAAGACCTAATAGAAACTTCCGCTTTTAGAAGGATCTTCCACTAGATGCTTCTCTTAATAGACATATTTAGTATAAATAAGAGTCGAGGGTATGAAAACCCTAGCGGGGAGATTATTGTAACAGAGAACTGCTCGACTGGAGGTTGCCCCCTCGAAGAGGCCTATGAACATTACTTTCTGAATCAAAGTGCTTTTCTATTTCTATTTCGTATATCATTTCTGTGTATTGTGAAGATTATGCTGGATATTTTACCGTTATTCTACCATTTCTAGCATTTTATTTCTGTTCTGCATATTTTATATATCTGGTATCTTGCAAGTGGTATCAGAGCACTTTCCTTGGCAGAAATTGTGGGTATTTTTTTTCTTCAGGGTAGAGACGTATTCCAGCGTATTTAAGCCACAGAGATATGTCGTTACACGCATAAACCCGCGGTTGAGGGATTCATACACGCAGGAAATACAAGTGGTTCTTAAGTGCACATCTGTTGGCCACCCTTGTAACCCCTGTTGGTACCCCTTCGAGTGG
>ML793656.1:287068-312490 GCA_009831015.1 Picea engelmannii | reverse complement strand
GTAGATCAATGTATTCGGATGTAATAAAGGTCAATATTAATAAGACCTTTCAATAAAATAGAATAAGGAGGATGTAAGAAGACCTAATAGAAGCTTCCGCTTCTAGAAGGATCTTCCTCTAGATGTTTCTCTTAATAGACATATTTAGTATAAATAAGAGTCGAGGGTATGAAAACCCTAGCGGGGAGATTATTTTAACAGAGCACTTCTCGACTGGAGGTTGCCCCCTCGAAGATGCCTGTGAACATTGCTTTCTGAATCAAAGTGCTTTTCTATTGCTATTTCGTATATCATTTCTATGTATTGTGAAGATTATGCTGGATATTTTACTGTTATTCTGCCATTTCTAGCATTTTATTTCTGTTCTGCATATTTTACATATCTGGTATCTTGCAGTGAGTGTTTGACAGTCAAATTTTATGTGTCGAAATTTTTGACTGCAAAACGTGTAAAACATAAGAGAGCATGATGGGGCAGTTCAATGGTCGGTTTAAAGAAAACGTGTAATAGGCTAGCGATACCAAAGAAATAAAGTAATCTGAATCAGATATGGGAATTCATAAGAATTAGAAGTTAAAAGGACACAACGAATATTATGTGAAAGATATAATTGAGAACATAATATCAGAAAGAAAATATTTTGTATTAACCAAACTAGTTTCGACCAACAGGTCTCATCAGTGGTACAAAAATAAATCTTTATAATGAGGTACTTCTAAGGACTATGATCAAGCACATACAAAGGGAAATACCAAGATTTGGGAACCCTAACCGACTGAAATGGTTAGAAAATAAATGACATAACAGAATTCTAAAAAATAGGTGCGGAAGCAGAAAAATCCACTGACGCTGAATCATTCCAAAACTAAAGTCGGTGGTCGAAAATGGCACAGATTTTAAGGAAAATTGTGTTCAGCATAATCGACCTTCGGAGCAAACATGAGTTCTACACTAGAGGTTCCCACAATGTGTTTCTCATGATGAAGGTTCCCAGCTTTCATGGATTCCTCCAACGGATCAAAGGTTTCAGAATGTGATGTAGAAAAGGGTGATGCTGGAAAAATCCATGGAGTTTAGGGTTTAGAGTACCCCCAAGGTTCAAATCTCTGGTAGATTCACAAAACTCCAACTTCAACACTAGGGGGGCCCTCTTCACCCCAGAGTGTTGAATGGGGCCGCATAGACAAACCTACTTAAAAAAATCATCCCTTTGATTCAAACTGACTTTGGAGAAGCACACCTGATGAAAATATGGTGGGTAGCCTCTGGCTCTAAGTCGAAGATAGAATAACCTCCTCAGCTTGATAAAACCAGACTCAGAACTTTCTCGAAGAAAATATCTCTTTAATTCGTTAAGCACAAAATAATTCTTCTAATGTCGAGGATCCCATGAGGAAAATGGAATGGACTGATAAGCATTCAATGGTTTCTGATAGCATTTGGTGGAGAGCTTTCCAGAGAGATGAAAATCGGGCCCTTTGAATAGCACGACATCAAGCAGGTTAACACTTGTATCAGATATGCAAATGGTATTAAAAATATTATCAGGGTAGATGGGCTGATAACAATTGAGATAAGCCTACCATTTAACTCTTCAACCTGACCATACCAAAAAATCATCATCAATGAAGCGCTTGAAGAACTGCAATTTTGGTGATGACATCCTTCAATTAACTTCCCATTCCAAATGACAGAGGAATAGAAAAGTGTATACTACTGCAAAGTTGCTACTCATTGCAGTACCTCTGATATGTTGATAATAACTACTATTGAATTCCAAAAATTGCCATCGAATAACAAGCTCAACAACACTAACCAAAAAATCCACATCTTCAGTAGTGAAGAATTGAACTATACTTTGACTTAACATATCCTGGAGAGCTAAGAGACCTTCCTGAATGGGGATGATGGGGTACAATGATTCCACATCAAAAATTACCAAAATGGAGTCGGCTAGAAACCGTTTGGATTCAATAATTTGCAAAAGAGAGAGAGAGAGTCTGGAAGATGGTTAGGTTGAGCCAATAGAGTGTCCAAAAGCTTATGGTGCAGGAATTTTGACAAGGGTTCAAACATGTAACCATTGTAAGAACAGATAGGATGACCAACCAGGGAGTTCTTTTTTACTTTCCAGATGAAGTAAAGCACACAAGCCTGAGAGTGTTGAATGTCAACCTGCAGAATATATTTCCAATGGTTGATAGGAAGGAGATGTCTATATCTGGCATGAAGTAGACGCAGAGAAGCTCTCATAGAAACCCATGGAACTAAAGAAAATGGAGAGTAAACATTATGATTAGACAAATGTCAAATACCTTTCGAAATATACTTATCTCTGTCAAGTACCACTAGGCCCAAGTTTTTGTTAGTCGACTTTATTACAATAGGAAGTCTGTGAAGCCTTCAAAGTGAAACAATATGAGATCTGGTGAAGAGAGGTTTACTTTTGAAGTTAGTTACATTAATTTTGTCATGCAGAGTGCTTAAACCTGAATTAAGGGCATGATCTAATTCAGGTGCATGAAGGGGTGGCTCCTGGAGGGGGTTAGGAAATCTAAAAGGATCATAACATTCCTCATTAGAGAGCATAAAATATCTTCTCAATCTGCATGATCTAGAAAAAACACCATATTCTCTATGGTTTATTTCAATTTGTGTGCAGGAGTGGGAACAATATCTGCATTTCCATCATCCATTGTCGTATCATCGCCCATAAGATAATCTTCTTCTAGATCAGAATCCATGACATCAACCTCTATGCCACCCATCAATGCAACTGGGCAGGTTCTCTGAGAAGGCAAGGTTTCCTTGGAATTCTTTGGCTTGAAATATATTCACATTTGTAAAATATATCCCATTTCCTACCAAGATATATACTTGGAAACAAGTGTGAATGTGGTAGGCATAGAAAACAATGGCTAGGAATACGATCTCTAAGTTTGCTTGGTTCTTGGTTGTATGCTTCGTCTATCAATTTTTATATAGTGGAACTCTAAGTCATTTTTGTAGCCAGCGAGCCCGCAAGTCCAGCTGTCAATTTGTATAGTGCAGAATGATGGGTACTATTTGTAGGACACATAAATATAGATGACATTCTTTTCCCTTTAATATAACCTCTGTGATGCAAATGTAGTATGTGGCTCATTTTAACACTTTTCCATCCGTAAACAATCGCAATCTTGAGCCTGCCAGCCTTGGAGTCCGTGTGTTAACTTGTATATCATGGAACTCCGAATGCTATTTGGAGTTCACGAAAAAATAGAAGTGCAATTTTGAGCCAGCTAACACGCAAGTCCGCCTGTCAATTTGTATATCGCAGAACTTTGGGTGCTACCTGTAGGACATAGAACAATATAGTCCAACCTGCGCAACAAGGCATTTTAAAAAAAAATGATTAAGTAACCAGGAAGAGAAACTACAGGGGACAAAAGAGTGGGAAAATAGAAAGATGGAGGGCAGTTTTCCTAAGGGAGAATTGGTTTCAAACAAGCCCCATTGTTGCAAAACCATCATTTTCTACTAATTGTCAACAAATGTTGTGTTGAAGATTAGATTTTATTGCAACATGTGGGTGCAAGTGTTTTCTTGATAGATTCTTCCATGACTGTAACATATTAACTTAAGTATTAAACTTCTTGCATTATGGTTTTCTAGCATTAAAGGTTAATAATTGCATGTCTAGAAACAAGAATTACGATTTTAATCCAACATTGTAATTTGGTATTGCTATTTTCTATCTGCATTGCGAATAGAATTGAACATTGGTTTGAAGCTGTGTGTAATCCATTTTTTTTGGCATAAAATCCTAGTGGATTGACACAATACATTGTCATGTAATTTTTATATTCTCCATCTTAGAACAAATTACCTAAGTAAATACAATATCGAAGAACTACGAGACCACCGAACTATTCCAATGAGAAGAGGTGTTGAATCCAGAAAAGAAGCAACAACAAAGACTCCAAGGAAAACAAATTTAATAGAAACTCCATTTAAAAAACAAAAAAACACTGAGTACTGTACATATATCCTTAGAAATTGGAACCAGTTCTTTGGGCCAAAACATTGAACGTATTTGCCACAAACAAAGGCACACGATCTATAGTATGTAGGAGCTTGTTGGTAGCCAATTCACATTTTCATACTGTCCTTATAAGATGCCTACACCAGTGTTTTGCAAACTTTGATTTTGTCGCAATCTCTTCAATAAAATGACACTATTGATTTATATGTGTTTGCACACTTACCTTTGTTCTTGTTTTCACGACTGAAAGCGTGAAAACGTGATTTGCGAAGTCACATTAAAATCGTTACTGGATTGTTATGATCGCTCTTGTTTATATGCTCATCATGTTTTCGAATTTATTTATCGTTACACAATTGACAAGATTGCAAAATCATTATTCTTTTGACATTCTTATTTGAGACTTCGTTTACAAGACTGTGGTGATATTCTTTTGATCAAGTTTATGATGCATTGGTGATTTGGATTCATATGTTCTTTGATCGATTCACTTGGCACATTGGTTTCATAAAAACACATTTGTGTTGTGGAAAAACCCTTGGTATAAATCGTTTCATACAACACATGTTTCATATAACCAAACCCTTGGTGCGATTTTGATTTATTGCTTTGTTTTTGAAACTATAACTATTGCTTGCACGAATGTTTTATCCACTTACCAAAGGTTTCGATTGATTGATTGAAGTGGCATAGTTTTTAACACATATGCGTTGTGATTTGAATAGTTTTAAGCATCAGCGGTTGTACCATGGTAATGACTATTCTGCATGGGCAGAAATAGCTCCACCACCTTCGCACAATATGTCATTAATGTCTTCCCCTATCCCAGTTTCACCTTTGCTAGTTTCAGGTGAGCCTGTGAGCGTTTTGTCCCTGCAAAGGCTGTGTCCAAACCCTGCCCCGTTCACATCGCTCACTGTGTGCTACTATCTATGGCACCAGTGGTGTGAATTGAGATGAATGGTAGTCAAGCTCTGTTACTCTTTGATGATGCCCGTAAAGATTTAGAGGATAGTGGTTGGCTCGCGTTTATATAGAGGTTCGAGGGTTTCAATCTTTTTGTTGCACAACAATTTGCCCTTACATTTGATGGGTGTAGGGCTAAAGTAGGTGACATTAAGCTTGAACTCAATGAAGAATTCATAAGCTCTACCACAGGACTAGCAGCCACAGGCCAACGATGGTTTGAGAACTCCAAAGTCGATGAGGTGTCATGGCCATTGCTATTGGTATCATGAAAGGTTACCTCCTGTGACAAAGGTATGCCTATTTCCACCCTTAAACCCAGGTGGCATGATATTCTAGTGATCGTGAAACAATTTGTGACCTGTGAAGGTCCGTATGGATTGGTTTTTCTTTATCACCTTCGACTGTTAATGAATTTCATGGGTTATCCATTGAACATGCCATTTTACTACTTGTGTAGTCTGTACAAGATGTCAAAGAGGTTTAAACGAGAGAAGGCCGATAGTAGCTTGTTCCACCACGGCCTGATCAGACTCATCATCGTTCATCATTTAAACCTTCACGCCGACAATTGGAAAGCTTTTCTATCCTGAAATGGCTTTGTTGACTCAGAGTCTGTCCAAATCGATAAGCCTGTGGTTAGTGAAACTAAGGTCGAGCCACTCGTTCCATTCCATATCCTCCTACCCCCGGCCAAGCCCTTGGTTTTTCCTGACATCGACCTACCCGACATCATAATAGACAAGGCTGAGGCTGTAAAGAAGTCTATGAGTAACAAGGTCAAGGGTAATCCTATTGTCGATAGCAAGGGTAAGAAAAATGCTCGATTAATATCGAGACTTGCCCAAAATAAACCTAAGCCAAGCATGGATCAAAAGCCCATAGTTCTGAGTGAAGACTCTGACTTAGATATCGAGCCCTTCCTAGCTGGAGAGTACCCTTATTCTCATGGATTATGCTCCAAGCAACCCTACAACTATGTATCTAATTTTCCCCCATGCCTAAAGAACAATCCTAACTACCAAGGAATCAAGTTGCAAAATGAAACCCCTGGTGGCTTACACAAACCCTTGACTGTTATGTCAAACACTGAGAAATTGTCATGCGTCCAATGCAATGTGTGTCTAGAGCACTACTATACTGATGTTCCCTTATTACAGTCAAAGATAAAATCATTGGAAAACCAAGTTACAGTACTGTCGAGAGAAAGGGACAAGTTTCAAGCTAATGACAAGAAACAAAAAACCACTGGTTCGATCGTCTTCAGGAATGTCGAATTGGCTACAACCTTCGTCAATTCCAAACTATCATAATCAAAGCTGTTTCTAATTATCCAGGTATGAATTTCAATATCAATTTCGTTTTATCAATTGCTAGGATTAATATAATGAATTGAGTTTTGGTTTTCGATTTGCTCTGTTCATGATTCGAAAATGATTTTGTTATAGTTTGATCATCAAAACGGTTATGTTGTGGATCCTGTACATTGTTTTCGTTTTGCTAAAATTAAATGAAGTTACGATTTGGTTATGTGATTTGTTCATGCCCAGTTTAGTATAGGTGATTCATTGGTTTTTGATTCGGTTTGGTTTGTTTTTGAATCAATTCTGTTTGATAATTGATTTGGTTCGATTTCGATTAGTTTCGTTTGTTCCTAATAAACTCAAAACAACACTGTCCACTTCAATTAGCCAGGAATGACACTGTTTTGTATTGAATTAGTATTCTCGTTTGGATTTGGATTACATTCGTCCTGTGCAAAATATCTTTTTGCTAAAATCGTGGAGTTGTGTTGATTAATAACGACTGTGACAAACACAAACTGTTTCGATTCGTTTTGATTTGATTGTTGCGTGTCTTGAGTTAGAACGATTGCTTTTATGAGTTGGATTGGTATCAAAAATAGATTTGATGTTGCTCTGTTGATTTTAATTTTCAAAATGAGTTTGTTAAACTCAGATCGACATATTTTATCTCTGTTGAATTCGTATGAAAAACTCGGCTAGTAGTTCGTTTTGAAATGAATTCAAGTGATGATGTCATTGACTGTCAATTGATTTTTGTATAACGAACGTTTGACAAATCCCACATATCTTGTTATTAAATGATTTCATTTGTATCAATTTACATACGAGTTTTGATTTGATTTGCAAATAGCATGGATCGTTAGTTTATGTTTAATATAGTGCTATCAATTTGAGAAAATGATCCTGTTGATTTCATTTGGATTCGAAGTGATTTTGTTAATGGCTGGAGCAACATGAACTGTCGGTTTTGATTTCAATTGGTCCATGAAACGATTTCATTGCTGTTGAGTTATCCAATACGTTTTTGTTTACCCGAATTGGTGATAGCGAATTAAACAGAGTGCATCCATCTCTGTTATCATTTGGTTGAATACGATTTAGTTTGTTCAATTTTCATACAAGTGTCGATTTGAATGATGCTTTTAGAAATCAAATATTTTTTTAGTTTGAATGTATTTTCTAAGATTCGAATTGATTTTAAAATGATTATGTGTTTGATTTAGACCAGCTACAGAATGGCAAGATTCTGTAGCTAGTCTTTAAAATTAGATTTTTTTTAATTTTATTAATAAAATATCCTTTTAACTTGCCTATTTTTGTCCTCTTTCAGGTACATTCGAATTGTAATGATCAATTGGGAATGCCGTGGCAGTCTAGGAGATATTTGTGTGATGTGTTTTTTATTTTAAGTTGTTAGTTTAGCCAGACTTGGGATATCATCCCAGATTTCCTGTAAACTGTTTTGATAATTCCTACAGGGATGTTTTACCCTGTGGGAGGCCTTTAAATACTTGTTATTTTTTGTAACAAGGATCATCCTCACTTGTGGGAGAACCAGACTATGGATTTATGATTCAGACTGAGATGAAAGTTGATGTCTTGTAACAACTTTCGCTTTTAATATATCAAACTTTTGTTTCAAGTTTTTGCATATCAGTTGGCAATTAATTATCGACTACTTTAGCTATCATAATTCTTTGCATGCTGGTGTGATTTGATTTATATGTTGTCTGTATCTTATCTCTCCTATTTTTAAAGTACAAGAATTACTTTGTTTTAGTTAATGAATTACAAATTTCTCTTCTTCGTTAATTGAATCATTTTGTATGGATCTTTGCATACAGATTTATCTAACTGTGAAGATTTATAAATCATAAGATTGCTGTAAATTTTTATGTCTTGTTTGTCCTATAATTATATTTGAAGAGCACAACTGCTTCTAGTTTATGAGAAGCTCGTGGATAATCTGGTGCAGGTTTCCTCCCTCCGATCAACTAGGACAATCATTGCATACGGGACAAACCTGAAGCATTACTTTAGGTCAGTTTGTTATTTAGTATTTAATAGTTAATTTGTTAGTATAGTAAAAGTAGTTTAGTTAGATATATGCATAGTTTAGATTTGTAGTTAGAGTTATTATTTTAGTTGCTTAGTTTAGTTAGTTTTATGTTATTTCTTTTTCATAAAATTATAAAATCAAAAAACAATAGTCTCGCTGTCTGAGGACAGATTACAAATGAGTTTTTCAGGTTTTCATTCAAATCTGTAATTTGTAAATATTGTAAAGTTGTAATTAAATTTGACTCTATTAGTAATTGAACATTTGATTTTATAGAATTATAGTTGTGTAGTATTAGATAGTAAATTGTATATATAAATAGTTTAGATTTGTTTATTAGTTTGTTTTAATATTTATTTTTAGTTAGATTAGTTAATTTAGAGTAGTTTTCTTAGGACTTAGATCGGCTAATGGAGCCGCTAAACCCATCAGGGTGGGTTACCCCAAACAGCTTGGGTTATTTATACAACCCCGGACCGGATCCACTCTCCCAGTTGACGGACGGTCAATTTCGCCCGTCAACAAATGGCGCTAGAAGGAGGGCCTGCAATTAATTAATGGCACGAGGTGGTCGTAAGACTCCTCCACCACCTAATCGCTCACCTATAGTGACAAGAAGTCATTCGAATGATAACATTCCCCTTCAAACAACAACCACATCAAACGACGATCCACGGATCACAGTTGCGCCAGTAACCCTAAATCCTACAGGTGGTGACATACAAGAGATTGTTCGCCAATCTCTCATAAGAACACATAGTGCCTTAGCCCGTTTGAGGCAACCAAACCGTCCATTGAACCAACCTTTAGATTTCTCTGATATCAGAGAACAACTTGGAGGTACTAACCTCACTGTGAATCCTACAGATCCAATCCTCACCCCTACTGCAGGAGGATCTAGAGTACCTCCCTCACCACCTCCATAATCTCCTTCCTCCTCTGGAGAAGATTCTTCTGATGAAGGAAATTCCCCTTCTCAATCTTCCACACCAACTACACCAATGGCAAACCAGGACAACCCTGCTAGACCTTGGCTCGACCAGGATGCCATAGTTGTACCTAGAGCTCAACATCCCTTACCCAAACATCCAGAGAAGTTGCTTCCCAAGTTTGACCCTGACTCAAAATAGATCGCTGAAGACCACATCAAAAAGTTTATGTTAGCCATAAGACTCCGCAATGTCGAGAATGAAGATGTAGTCTGTAGGTTGTTCCCCTATACTTTCGAGGGCAATGCATCTACATGGTACTTTTCCCAACAACCTCATACCATCATGTCTTGGGAAAAGTTTGAGTCATGCTTTTTGGAAAAGTTCAGAGACAGTAAGCCTCTGGAAGTCCTAGTCATGGACCTTTCTATCTTAAGAATGAACCCAAAAGAAAAATTCAAAGACTTTAATCAAAGATTCTTAACACTTAAAAACCGAATCCCTACGGATTCCATGCCTGCCGAGAATCTTATAATAGCATACTATACTAAAGACTTGCATCAAAGTATAGCTATTTGGGTTAAACGATCTAAGAAAGCCACATTGTTAGAATCCTTCGAAGAGGCCAACCAGATTGAAAAAGACATACTTAGTCTAAAAGACTCTACTAACAATGAAATAGAAGCTAGTTCATCTTCCAAAAAGAAGATCGAAATCCTCCCTAGACCCACTCAAAGTAAAACACAACCTAAAACCTCTGATTTAGAAAACTTAACTAAAGTCATTCAAAAACTGTCGAATCAAGTTATAGATTTAAAAAGGACAACCGAAGAAGCTTCCTTGAGAAAAGGGCCTTACAAGCCCCCATTCCAGAAGCCTTTTCCCTCCAACCGACCTAATCCAACCACCGAGGGCCTTAATCTAGAAAGTCTGCAATATGCCCTTCAAACAATTCTATAAGCCCAGGATAACTTGATGCCTCCTGAGATTCTTGAGGAGGTGGTTGAACAAGAGACAGTTCAATAAGAAGAGTCTTCTCCAAACATTTTTGGATGCTTCTCAGATAACATCTTTCAGGCTAACTTCGAGACAATCCATATCTATAATACTAGGAGTAAGATGGCAAACAAACCTTCTATCGAAAACACTACGACTTCCCCTCCAAAGCAATCTAAACCAGCTGAGACTAAATAGAATCATGTAAACCCCAACTTAGATTATGATTTATTTGAAGATATTAAAAAGTTAAGGGCTAACATTTCTTTTTATGAGTTATTGAAGTTTCCATTTCTGCTACAAAAAATGTTACAGAATATCTCAGAGAATGGAAAAAATGGTAATTCAAGTGGTAACAAGGTTGTTGAGAACAAAGTTCCTCAAAAGACTTCCACTAAAAACAATTATGATCCTCAAGATAAAGGAAGTCTTCCTGTTGATAATCTAAATAATGTAAATAATGTAGATAAAGTAGCTTTAGAAACTGCGAGTAAAAATCCACAAGCTACCACCCTTAGTACTCGCAAGAATGTACCTCCGTTTTTGTTAACTTTCGAAATCTTTAATAGAAACATGCACAATTGTATGGTAGACTTAGGAGAATCATCCAATGTGATGCCATGGTCTGTATGGTAGAAGATAAATGTCGAAGTTGAACCATCTACTTTAAAAATCATACAACTTGATCGAACCAATGTAAAAGTTATAGGCGAATTAAGAAATGTGCTGATAAGATTATCGTCTAACCCCAAGGTTCATAAAGTTATTGATATTATTGTTGTAGATATTCCAGAAGTGTATGGTCTCCTTTTAAGCAGGGACTAGTCGGAGCAGCTACACGGCTATTTTTCAATAGACTGGTCTCACCTATGGCTTCCAGAGAACGAAAATCCTAACAAGATCAAGGTAAATCGTGAACGCTACCTTAAGTTCACAGCCACAGATTTGAATGATCCCAATGAACCATTTACACCTTCTGCTGATTCATCCAAAGTACAAGGGATGGATACCTTCTTCGGCAATTTCATGGCTGAGGCTTCAACTGTCACCAACTCATAACAACAGTCCGATATTGTGGCATATGTGCAACCAGCAGCTTCTACACAACAGTCTCATGCACCCGATAAAAATCAAGTTTGGTCTCTTTATTTTGACGGATCAAAGTCCAAAGAAGGAGCTGGTGCAGGCTGCGTTATTATCGATCCGACAGGTAACAAAACATTGATTGCATGTAGGTTAGAATTTGAATGTACTATCAATACTGCAGAATATGAGGCTTTACTGCAAGGTCTCAGAAAATCTTTAGATATGAACATTCAAAATTTGACCGTCATTGGAAACTCCAAAATCGTGGTTAGATAGGTAAGAGATTCTATCCACTATCTGTCTACGCATCTTAAAAGCTACGAATCCGAGGTATGGAATTTAATGAATAAATTTTCTGCTTTCAATATAAATTCTATTCCTAGATTGAATAACTCTGAAGCTGATCTATTAGCTAACTTAGATTCCAAACTCTTTCCTACAGAAGGCTTTTCCCCAGACGCATTCTCCATTGAGTTTTTGTTCAGACCATCAGTGCCTGACAACATCACGAACTGGGGAGTCTTCAACGACGACCAGCAGATTATTAGCTTTCTGCACATGGAAGAAACTTTTCAAGGCGCGGTCATAAATGAATGCACTAATGACGACAATCTGTGCGATTTCACGGTAATACCAGATCCGAGAACTCTTGAATCTTCATCGGACATAGTAAACTCGATCCCTAAATCTGTAGTTAGATTAGAGAAATTTTATGATCTTCAAGATAAATTCAAAAAATCGGTCAACTGTAAAACCAATAGTTCCTCATTATCATATGAAAAAGTAAACTTAGGAACTAATGAAAATCCGCAGTGCATTAATTTAGGGTTGGGGTGTTCTCAACAAGAGAAAGATGCATTTATTAAATTGTTTAAAGAATTTAAAGATGTTTTTGCGTGGACGTATGATGACCTTAAAACTTTCGACCCTAACATCATACAACACGTCATTCCTATGAAACCCCAAACCTCACCCTTTCAACAGAAATTGAGGAAAATGCAAATGCACCCTAAACTCAAACCGACCATCAAAAAAGAATTAAATAAACTCCTAAATGATAAGATAATTTTTCCAGTTAGGCACACTAAATGGATTTCTAACCTTGTCCCTGTCCAGAAGAAAAGTGGGGAAATCCGACTATGCATCGATTTCCGAAACCTTAATAGAGTGTCTAATAAAGACAACTATCCTGTCCCACCCATGGAATAGATACTTCAACAGGTATCTGGTTCTAAGAGGCTATCCTTACTAGATGGTTTCTCGGGGTACAACCAAGTCCTGATGTCTCTGCCAGACCAACTTAAAACTACCTTCCACACCCCATGGGGCACCTATGCTTACAGGAAAATGCCCTTTGGATTGATTAATGCTGGTGCCACTTTCCAGAGAGCGATGAACATCGCTTTCCTAGGATTAATCAATCAGTCTGTCGTAGTTTACCTACATGATGTTATTATATTTTCTAAAAATAAAACTGGTCATCTAACTCATTTACGAATCGTTCTACAACGATGTCATAAATACGACATTTCCTTGAATCCTAAAAAATCCATCTTTGCAGTAGAACAAGGTAAACTCTTAGGATTTATTATGTCAAGTGAAGGGATGGTTATCGACCCCGAAAGGACTCAATTCATCGTGAAACTCCCCCCTCCTACATCCAAAAAATCTATGCAGTCTTTCTTAGGCCAAATTAACTTTGTGAGAAGATTTGTCCCCAGCTTCTCCGAAATGGTCAGACCTTTGCAGAACCTAATTAAGAAAGACAACCAATATCATTGGGGACCCCTAGAAAATCAAGCTTTTAATGAAATAAAGAAGGCCATAATAGACGCTCCTTCTCTCATGAGCCCCGACTTTTCCCAAGACTTTACACTATACACTTTTACATCTGACCATTCTTATGCTGTCGTCCTAACTCAAAAGAACGTCGAGAACAATGAAGTACCCATTGCCTTTATGAGCTCTTCTTTCAAAGGCGCTGAACTTAATTACCCAGCAGTAGATCAGCAAGCCTACGCTGTTTTCAAAACAGTCAAGCATTTTCGATCTTATCTCTTGAAGTCTAGGACGAAAGTTATTGTCCCTTACCCAGCCGTCAGGAACCTGTTAGTGCAGAAAGAACTAGGTGAAAAGAGGGCTAACTAGGTTACCTCCCTGCAGGAATATGACATACAAATTACCCCAGCTCAAATAGTGAGAGGCCAATGGTTATGCAAGTTATTTGTTGACTCAGACGCAGGACAACAAGAAGAAAGTGATACGTCAAACCTAGGACAGTACGATCAAAATGCAATTTGTTGCGCACAAAACTCTGTCAGTTCTTGGTATGACGATATAAAATTCTGTATTGAACATGGGTCAACCCCCCATCACCTGGATCCCACTAAAAGAATAGCGTTCATATTAAATTCTTCCTCCTTTCATTTGGTTAATGGTATTATGTTTCGTCAAAATTTTGACGGCGTACTGATGCGCTGTCTTGAGAAAGACGAAGCAGAAAAAGTCTTACTAGAGTTGCATGCAGGAGAAGCTGGTGGTCATTTTGGTGGTGACACCACTGCCCATAAGGTTTTGAGAGCTGGTTATTACTGGCCCACACTTTTTAGAGATGCCCATGCCTTGTGTCGTAAGTGTATTATTTGTAAAAAAGCATCAGGGAGGTTACATAAACCATCCTTTCCTTTGCATCCCGTCTCAGCAGACTCTCCTTTTCAGCAATGGGGCCTTGATGTCATAGGTCCAATCAATCCTCAATCCTCTCAACAACATAAGTTTATCATAACATCCACATATTACTTTACCCGGTGGTCTGAAGCTGTCGCATTAAGAACTGTCAACACCAGTCAGGTAATTGTCTTTCTAAATTCAAATATTATCACTCGTTTTGGTATCCCTGATTGTTTAGTATTAGATAACACCTCTTATTTTTCCTCTCTTGAGATGAGTGAGTTCACTTTGGAAAAAGGAATTAAATTGAATTATTCCGCTAGCTATTACCCCCAGGGCAACGGATTGGCAGAATCAACAAATAAGAATTTGATTAAAATCGTCAAGAGAACGGTGGCTGAAAATCACAAAAACTGGCACAATGCACTGTTAAACGCGCTATGGGATGATAGGGTAACACCAAAATCTATTGTAGGTAACTTCCCCTTTTTTCTCGTTTATGGAAGAGAAGAAATTATGCCACCACACATTCTTCTCCCTTCACTACAGCTGTCACAGGAAATCCAAGAAGAAGACTGTCCCCCTTTGGAAAACTGAATTAATGATTTGATGAAGCTAGAAGAGGTAAGAGACCAAGCTAAACGTAAGTTAGATCAGCATCAACTATTGGTTAAAATCTAGTTCGATTCTAACTCTGCTTCTGATAGGAACTTTGAAGTAGGTGATCTCGTCTTGAAGTGGGACAAACCGCATGAGGGAAAGGGAGAGAACACAGAATTTCAAAACTTATGGCTTGGACGGTTTTTAGTTGCTGAGAAGTTGGGTCCCAGCTCTTTCCGATTTCAGAATCTAGAGGGGCAGCCTAACACCTATCCGGTGAATGGCCAAGCTTTGAAAAGATACTTTGCTTGATGATAACTCCTTGTATATTATGTACATATTTTTCTTTTCTTTTCTTTTCTTTTGCTATTTTAATTTTGATTTCTCCTTTGTGCTTATCATTTTTTGTTTTTGAAATACACATACCTGCATGCTGAACTATTTGGACAAAGAAAACAGAAAATTCCTTCACTAAAATGACTGCTGAAAAATTGTATAAACATCAATTATATGCTTCTAAAATTTACATCTGTGATTGGCAAAAGTTTGTTGTTTGAAAGAAGTGAATTGATTTCGATCTCTGAGTAAAGCCTGTCATGATCATCTATTATCTTTTTACACTGTACCTTTTCCTTAAGGGAATGACTTAGAAGATGTCTCTGTGCCTTAGAATTTTGGTTCTATAAATAAACCATCTCTATATCTTACCGAAGGACAGTTCCTAAAAAAATTTGATGAGGTCTGTAAAAAATGTGTTAAAATATCATAATTTTCAGCGTCACCTCGCTCGATTATATGTCTTAAAAAAAAAATAGAATAAATCAATAAAAGGAGCTGTGGGAAGTGCTTGTAAACCCATCGAGATGTTGAACAGGTCTGTTGGCAGCGGGTAAATGCATGCATGATGCCAACACAACTTCATCGGGGTACTAAACAGGCCTGCTGACAGCGAAGCAATGTCGGGTATATGAAAATTCGTAAATATGAAACCTCTTGACCTTAATTTGTCCTTTATTCTGATTTGGAACTTCTTGGCAGGATACGGATATCAGAGTGGGTTAAATGGAAACCCTGTCGAGGCTATGAATGTCTGCTGGCAGCAGTGGCTCTGTCAACAGTATTGGGGATTTTATCTTTAACATCGTGACTCGCTTGTCTTAAGACTGTTATCAGTTTTCATCCTTTAAACACTGCTGGAATATGTGGTTGATGAAGATGTTTATCCGATTTTTTGGTTGTTATTTTTGAGTTGGAAGTATTCTTGCTGTCCTAATCTAAATTTGTTCTTTTGGCACAGATAACTGCTTCTACCAGTGTCTCGCCATTATTTTCATACTGTCCTTATAAGCTGCATACACCAGTGTTTTGCAAACTTTGATTTTGTCGCAATCTCTTAAATAAAATGACACTATTGATTTATATGTGTTTGCACACTTACCTTTGTTCTTGTTTTCATGAATGAAAGCGTGAAAACTTGATTTGCGAAGTCACATTAAAATCGTTACTGGATTTTTATGATCGCTCTTGTTTATATGCTCATCGTGTTTTCAAATTTGTTTATCGTTATACAATTGACAAGATTGCAAGATCATTATTCTTTTGACATTCTTATTTGAGACTTCGTTTACAAGACTGTGGTGATATTCTTTTGATCAAGTTTATGATGCATTGGTGATTTGGATTCATATGTTCTTTGATCGATTCACTTGGCACATTGGTTTCATAAAAACACATTTGTGTTGTGGCAAAACCCTTGGTATAAATCGTTTCATACAACACATGTTTCATATAACCAAACCCTTTGTGCGATTTTGATTTATTGCTTTGGTTTTTAAACTATAACTATTTCTTGCGCGAATGTTTTATCCACTTACCAAAGGTTTCGATTGATTGATTGAAGTGGCATAGTTTTTAACACATATGCATTGTGATTTGAATAGTTGTAAGCGTCGGCGGTTGTACCATGGTAATGACTATTCTGCATGGGCAGAAATAGCTCCACCACCTTCACACGATATGTCATTAATGTCTTGCCCTATCCCTATTTCACATTTGCTAGTTTCGGGTGAGCCTGTGAGCATTCTGCCCCTGCATAGGCTGTGTCCAAACCCTGCCCCGTTCACATCGCTCACCGTGTGCTCCTGTCTATGGCACCGGTGGTGTGAATTGAGCCGAATGGTAGTCAAGCTCTGTTACTCTTTGATGACACCTGTAAAGATTTAGAGGATAGTGGTTGGCTCGCGTTTATACAGAGGTTCGAGGGTTTCAATCTTTTTGTTTCACAAAAATTCGCCCTTACCTTTGATGGGTGTAGGGATAAAGTAGGTGACATTCAACTTGAACTCAATGAAGAATTCATAAGCTCTGCACAGGACTAGCAGCCACATGCCAACGATGGTTTAAGAACTCCAAAGTCGATGAGGTTCCGTGGCCATTTATATTCGTATCACGAAAGGTTACCTCTTGTGACAAAGGTATGCCTATTTCCACCCTTAAACCCAGGTGGCATGATCTTTTAGTGATCGTGAAACAATTTGTGACCTGTGAAGGTCAGTATAGATTGGTTTTTCTTTATCACCTTCGACTGTTAATGAATTTCATGGGTTATCCATTGAACATGCCATTTTACTACTTGCGTAGTCTGTACAAGATGTCAAAGAGGTTTAAATGAAAGAAGGCCAATAGTAGCTTGTTCCACCATGGCCTGATCATACTTATCATCGTTCACCATTTAAACCTTCATGGTGACAATTGGCAAGCTTTTCTATCCCGAAATGGATTTGTTGACTCAGATTCTGTCCAAATCGATAAGCCTGTGGTTAGTGAAACTAAGGTCGAGCCACCCGTTCCATTCCATATCCTCCTACACCCGGCCAAGCCCTCGGTTTGTCTTGACATCGACCTACCCGACATCATAACAGACAAGGTTGAGGCTGTAAAGAAGTCTGTGAGTAAGAAGGTCAAGGGTAATCCTACTGTTGATAGCAAGGGTAAAAAAAATGCTCGATTAATATCGAGACTTGCCCAGAATAAGCCTAAGCCAAGAATTGATAAAAATCCCATGGTTCTGAGCGAAGACTCTGACTCAGATATCGAGCGCTTCCTAGCTAGACAATACCCTTATTCCCATGGCTTATGCTCCAAGCAACCCTATGACTATGTATCTAATTTTCCCCCGTGCCTAAAGAACAATCCTAACTACCCAGTAATCAAGTTGCAAAATGAAACCCCTAGTGGCTTACACAAACCCTCGATTGTTATGTCAAAACCCGAGCAATCGTCATGCGTCGAGTGCAATGTGTGGCTAGAGCGCTACTATATCGACATTCCCTTATTACAGTCAAAGATCAAATCGTTGGAAAACCAAGTTACAGTATTGTCGAGAGAAAGGGACAAGTTTCAAGCTAATGAAAAGAAACAGAAAACCACTGGTTCGATCGTATTCAGGAATGTCGAATCGGCTACAGCCTTTGTCAATTCCAAACTATCATAATCGAAGTCGTTTCTAGTTATCTAGGTATGAATTTCAATATGAATTTCATTTTATCAATTGCTAGGATTAATATAATGAATTGAGTTTTGGTTTTCGATTTGCTCTGTTCATGATTCGAAAATGATTATGTTATACTTTGATCATGAAAACGGTTATGTTGTGGATCCTGTACATTGTTTTCATTTTTCTATAATTAAATGAGGTTACAATTTGGTTATGCGATTTGGTCGTGCCCAGTTTAGTATAGGCGATTCATTGGTTTTTGATTCAGTTTGGTTTGTTTTTGAATCAATTCCGTTTGATAATTGATTTGGTTCGATTTCAATTAGTTTAGTTTGTTCCTAATTAACTCAAAACAACACTGTCCACTTCGATTAGCCAGGAATGAATCTGTTTTGTATTGAATTAGTATTCTCGTTTGGATTGGATTACATTCGTCCTGTGCAAAAGATATTTTCGCTAAAATCGTGGAGTTGTGTTGATTCATAACGGCTGTGACAAACACAAACTGTTTCGATTCACTTTGATTTGATTGTTGTGTGTCTTGAGTTAGCACGATTGCTTGTATGAGTTGGATTGGTATCGAAAATAGATTTGATGCTGCTTTGTTGATTTTATTTTTCAAAACGAGTTTGTTAAACTCAGATCGACATATTTTATCTCTGTTGAATTCGTATGAAAAACTCGGCTAGTAGTTCGTTTTGAAATGAATTCAAGTGATGATTTCGTTGACTGTCAATCAATTTTTGTATAACGAACGTTTGACAAATCCCACATATCCTGTTATTAACCGATTTCATTTGTATCAATTTACATATGAGTTTTGATTTGATTTGCAAATAGCATGGATCGTTAGTTTATGTTTAATATAGTGCTATCAATTTGAGAAAACGATCATGTTGATTTCGTTTGGATTCGAAGTGATTTTGTTAATGGATGGAGAAACATGAACTGTTGGTTTTGATTTCAATTGGTCCATGAAACGATTTCATTGTTGTTGAGTTATCCAATACATTTCTGTTTACCCAAATTGGTGATAGTAAATTAAACAGAGTGCATCCATCTCTGTTATCATTTGGTTGAATACGATTTAGTTTGTTCAATTTGCATACAAGTGTCGATTTAATGATTCTTTTAGCAATCAAATATTTTTTTATTTTGAATGTATTTTCTAAGATTCGAATTGATTTTAAAACGATTCTAAGTTTGATTTAGACCAGCTACAAAATCGCAAGATTCTGTAGCTAGTCTTTAAAATTAGATTTTTTTTAATTTTATTAATAAAATATCCTTTTAACTTGCCTATTTTTGTCCTCTTTCAGGTACATTCGAATTGCAATGATCAATTGGGCATGCCGTGGCAGTCTAGGAGATATTTGTGTGATGCAGTTTTTATTTTAAGTTGTTAGTTTAGCCAGACTTGGGATATCATCCCAGATTTCCTGTAAACTATTTTGATAATTCCTACAGGGATGTTTTACCCTGTGGGAGGCCTTTAAATACTTGTTATTTTTTGTAATAAGGATCACCCTCACTTGTGGGAGAACCAGACTATGGATTTATGATTCAGACTGAGATGAAAGTTGATGTCTTGTAACAGCTTTCGGTTTCAATATATCAAACTTTTGTTTCAAGTTTTTGCATATCAGTTGGCAATTAATTATCGACTACTTTAGCTATCATAATTTTTTGCATGCTGGTGTGATTTGATTTATATGTTTTCTGTATCTGATCTCTCCTATTTTTAAAGTACAACAATTACTTTGTTTCAGTTAATGAATTACAGATTTCTCTTCTTTGTTAATTGAATCATTTTGTATAGATCTTTGCATACAGATTTATCTAACTGTGAAGATTTATAAATCATAAGATTGCTGTAAATTTTTATGTCTTGCTTGTCCTGTAATTATATTTGAAGAGCACAACTACTTCTAGTTTACGAGAAGCTCGTGGATAAGCCGGTGCGGGTTTCCTCCCTCCGATCAGCTAAGACAATCATTGCATACAGGACAAACCTGAAGCGTTACTTCATGTCAGTTTGTTATTTAGTATTTAATAGTTAATTTGTTAGTATAGTATAAGTAGTTTAGTTAGATATATGTATAGTTTAGATTTGTAGTTAGAGTTATTATTTTATTTTCTTAGTTTAGTTAGTTTTATGTTATTTCTTTTTCATAAAATTATAAAATCAAAAAACAATAGTCTCGCTGTCTTAGGATAGATTACAAATGAGTTTTTCAGGTTTTCATTCAAATCTGTAATTTGTAAATATTGTACAGTTGTAATTAAATTTGACACTATTAGTAATTGAACATTTGATTTTATAGAATTATAGTTGTGTAGTATTAGATAGTAAATTGTATATATAGATAGTTTAGATTTGTTTATTAGTTTTTTTTAATATTTATTTTTAGTTAGATTAGTTAATTTAGAGTAGTTTTATTTAGTTTTCTTAGGACTTAGATCGACTAACGGAGCCGCTAAACCCGTCAGGGTGGGTCACCCAAAACGGATTGGGTTATTTAGACAACCTCGGACCGGATCCACTCTCCCAGTTGACGGACGGTCAATTTCTCCTGTCGACAGAGCTATCGAGATGCTCTTCGAAATGCATACAAAACTGATTACCATGCCTTTTTTTTTAGTAAATCCTTGCAGTTTTCTCCTCGATGGATCATCCTGCGGTAAAATTGATAGTTCTCAGAAGCTTCCTCTAAGGAAGAAGAAAAAAAATGTTGCAGGGAAAATAAAATAGCCCTTAAACAAAAGTTAGGACACACCAAGAAACTGCCTCGCCATAGTCGAAAATACTTCAGGGACACAGGTTTTACGTGCAATTTCAGAGGCCCAAATTAGTCCATTCTAGGTGTAAGGAGATGACTAGTAGAAATATGCCTTTCACCAGTGGGAGTTATGGTCCTCATTCCCGAAGATGTTAATTGTATATCCAGATAACATGACAGCAGTCCCACAATTGAATATTTTTTTGGCTTGAAATATATCTCTGGGAGAATAAACATATCATTTCATTATAGTGAAAGTCTTCCACCCATAACAAACTAATTTGGACCTCTGGAATTCCTACTTTTGAGCTGCAAAGAGGGTATTGCATTCAACATTGATTTATTTTCTAAAACTCCTTCTTTTGGTGTTGTCAGGACTGCCATCACTGAGACGGGAAGTTCTGTCCATTATGGTTGATTTCAATTTGGGTGTAGGAGTGGGAATAGTCTATGCATTTCAATCATCCATTGTCGTATCATTGCCTATCATATCATCTTCTTCTGGCTTGGAATCCATGAAATCAACCTCTACGCCATCCATCAATGCAACTTGGCAGGTTCTTTGAGCAGGCAGGGTTTCCTTGGAATTCTTTGGCTTGAAATATATCTCTCGTTGTACCAAGGGACCATATCCTTTTTTTCTCCTGTGCATAGGGAGATGAGTAGTAAGAATATGACCTGGAATACTAGAGCCTCTGGCCATCATGCTCGAATGTGTTTACTGTATTTGGATAAAACTGTTGCCACAAATTAACGAGAATTTATGTTTTCTCCATACGATGTTTGAAATGAAAATTGGGGAGGGATAATATAACCCTCAACAAATCATGGTTTAATGTGTATCAATGGAATATCTCCTCGAGCCTTTCATTGATAAATGAAAATCTCCAGGGTTCGTGCGTAATGAGTTGTTACCATTAAAGCTCATTAATTGCATATTTAGAAAAAAGTGCAAAGGTGGGGGTGATGGCGAAGAGAGATTAAGAATTAGATATTTCTTAAAGGTGCCAATCAGATGATGCACAAAACATATTGCATCATGTTTGCAATGAATACTTGGAAATGATAAGACTCTTCTCCACAAATCTTGGTTTAATTCGTAGTAATGAAAAGTCTTCTCTAGCCTTCCAGACATTATTGAAAATATTAATGGTTCCTATAGGATGAACTACTATAATTAAATATTAATAATTGAATATCTGTAAATAAGTACGAAGGTAGAGGTGATGGCAAATAATGACCAAGCATTGTACATTTCGTCCACCCACCAACCCGCAAAACATATTCCAAGAAATGCCCATGTATGGAAAGAGGTCGGGTGGGTTACAAAAAAAAGGTTCAGAAGATATACCTAGGAGATGTGAGGGAACGATGGTCATATTGCATCTCAGTGACAAATATCAGTCAATATCGCGAAATTGGGTGTTGTTTGTGCATAGGGGAACAATCAAAGCGCAATGTCGAGAGGGAAATTTGTATATTGTTGAACTGCGGGTGTTGTATATAAAAGAATGAGACATTCGGAAAAAAGACCAAGTAAACAGAAAGCGAAATCATATGAGATGAAGGGGAATTTGTTTGCTAATTTGTAAATCATGGAAGTCTAGGTGCTATTTGCAGGCGATGAAACAATGGAAACACAATGTTGAACCCGCCTATGCAGGAAACCGCGATTCAAAATGATTGTTCAATATCAAATGGACAAGTGTTCGGTCGGCCTGGTGATATAAAAGTAACAATGGAAATATGAAGACATGAATCCTCCAAATCCCACACCTAGACATTTTCCAAAAAATGAGTAAGTAAAGAAACGAAAAGCAGAGAGCAAAAGAAAAAGAAGATGGCAATTTTAGGAAGCTGGAATTGCTGTAAGAAATCACCATTGATGATCTTAATAGTAAATATGGAGTGCATAAAACATGTTAACAGGTTCTTCAATCAAACAATAGATACAGTGAGCGATGTTTATAGTTTCTAGGATCTGTTTGTATAAGAGAAGCGTCGAAAAGTTACAAGAAAATAAGTTTTTGTACTGTTAGCTTCACCGCAAGTATAACAATGACAAATTTGAATTTTAATGTCCTCTCATTCATATGATTGTTCCATTAGACTTCACATAGTATATAGTATTTTATTTCAATTTGTTTGTTAATTTGTAGATAGTGGAAGTCACGGTGTTGTTTGCAGGTGGCGGAACAATGGAAATGGAATATTGAACCCACCTATTCGGTAACTCACCTATTCAGAAAACCACGAGCCAAAAATTTTGTACAATATGAAATAGGGAAGCGGTCGGTCAGGCTGGTGATATAAAAATAAGTGAAATCTGAAGACGTGAATCCACCAACCTCCGCACCTAGAAATTTTCCAAAAAATGAGTAATACAAAATAAATATGTACTTCTATAAAGTATGGACATGAGATTTTATAGATCATGTACGGATATCGCATCCCATACTTAGCCACTTTTTGGATCGCGGTTTCTCGGGCTGGCTGGCTCAAAATTGGGCCTATATTGTTCTGTTCCCTACAAATAGCACCTAGAATTCTGTGATATACAAATTGACAAGCGGAATTGCGTGATGGATGGCTCAACATTGCACTTCTATTGTTATGTGTCCTCCAAACAGGACTCGGAGTTCCACGATATACAAATTGACAGACGAAATCTGGGGATGGCAGGCTCAAGATTGTGATTGTTTACGAATGGTGATCCCTATCAACTATCTAACATTATCTAAAAAAATTATTTTCAATACTAAATTATTAATATTAAATATTGATATTGTACAATTTAATTAGACAAAAAAAATTGTACAATATGAAACGGGTAAACGGTAAGTCGAGTTCGTGATATAAAAGCAACTGAAATATGAAGACGTGAATCTGCCAACTTCTGCACCAAGAAATTTTCTGAAAAACAAGTAGTACATACTAAATATGTACGTTTATAAAGTATGTACATGAGATTTTATAGAGCATGTATGGATCCCACATTCCATACTTAGCCATTTTTTGGATCGTGGGTTCTCGAGCTAGCAGGATCAAAATTGGGCCTCTATTGTTCCATGTCCTACAAATAGCACCCACAGTTTCACGATATAAAAATTTACAAGTGGACTTGCCGACTCATTGGCTCAACTTTTCACTTCTATTGTTCTGTGTCCAAAAAACACTCAGAGTTCCACGATATACAAATTGACAGACGGAGTCCAGGGATGGGTGGCTCAATATTGCGATTGTTTATGATGGTGATCCTTATACACTCTCTAACATTATCTAAACTCATTATTTTCAAAACTAAATTATTAATATTAAATATTGATATTGTACAATTTATTTACATAAAAGTATTAAAGGATGTTAAATATCTTATTTAAAAGAAAAACTCGTGTATTCGAAAACTCACGTTCCAAAAATTTTGTACAATATGGAACGGGGAAGTGGTGGGTTGGTTGTACAATATGTATTTCTATAAAGTATGGACATGATATTTTATAGAGCATGTACGGATCCTGCATTCCATACTTAGCCACTTTTTGGATCGCGGGTTCTCGGGCTGGCGGGCTCAAAATTGGGCCTATATTGTTCCTTTCCCTACAAATAGTACCCAGAATTCTGTGATATACAAATTGACAGGTGGACTTGCGGGTTGGTTGGCTCAACATTGCACTTCTATTGTTCTGTGTCCTCCAAACATCACTTAGAGTTCCGCGATATACAAACTGATAGACAGACTCCAGGGCTGGCGGGCTCAAGATTGTGATTGTTTACGATGGTGATCCCTATCAACTATCTAACATTATCTAAAAATATTATCTTCAATACTAAAGTATTAATATTAAATATTGATACTGTACAATTTAATTACATAAAACAATTAAAGGATGTTAAATATCTTATTTAAAAGAAAAACCCGTGCATTCGGAAAGTCGCGTTCCAAAAATTTTGTACAATATGAAACGGGGAAGCGGTCAATTGGGCTAGTGATATAAAAGTAAGTGGAATTCTGAACACGTGTATCTGCCAACTTTCGGACCTAGAAAGTTTCCGAGAAATGAGTAACACATACTAAATATGTACTTTTATATAGTATGGACATGATATTTTATAGAGCATGTATGGATCCCTCATTCCATACTTAGCCACTTTTTGGATTGCGGGTTCTCGTGCTGGCAGGTTCAAAATTGGGCCTGTATTGTTCTGTGCCCTACAAATAGCACCCAAAGTTCCAAAATATACAAATTCAGAAGCGGACTTGTGGGATGGTTGGCTCAACATTGCACTTCTATTATTTCGTGTCCTCCAAATAGTAGTCCAAGTTCCGTGATATAGAAATTGACAGACGGAATCCAGGACTAGCAGGCTCAAGATTGCGATTGTTTATGGATGGTCATCCCTATCAACTATCTAACATTATCTAAAAACATTAGTTTCAAATAAAAAATTATTAATATTAAATATTGATATTGTACAATTTAATTACATAATTTTTTTTTTTTTTTTTTT
>ML793656.1:270220-286617 GCA_009831015.1 Picea engelmannii | reverse complement strand
GAGTTCCATGATATACAAATTGATAGACGGACTCCAGCGCTAGCAGGCTCAAGATTGCAATTGTTTACAGATGGTGATCCCTATCAACTATCTAACATTATCTAAAAAGATTATTTTCAATACTAAATTATTAATATTAAATAATGATAATGTACAATTTAATTACATAAAATTATTAAAGGTTGTTAAATATCTTATTTAAAATAAAAACCTGTGTATTCGGAAAATTACAATCCAAAACGTTTGTACAATATGAAATGGGGAAGCGGTTAGTCGGGCTGGTGATATAAAAGTAAGTGGAAATTTGAACACGTGTATCCGCCAACTTCCACACCTAGAAATTTTCCGATAAATGCATAATACATACTAAATATGTACTTTTATAAAGTATGGACATGATATTTTATAGATCATATACGAATTCCTCATTCCATACTTAGCCACTTTTTGGATCATGGGTTCTCGGCTGGAGGGCTCAAAATTGGGCCTCTATTGTTCTGTTCCCTACAAATATCACCCAGAGTTATGCGATATACAAATTGACAGGCGGACTTGCGGGTTGGCTGGCTCAACATTGCACTTCTATTGTCCCGTGTCCTCCAAATAGCACTCGGAGTTCCGCGATATACAAATTGACAAATAGACTCCAGGACTAGCGGGCTCAAGATTGTGATTGTTTATGGATGGTCATCCCTACCAACTATCTAACATTATCTAAAAACATCATTTTCAAATACTAAATTATTAATATTAAATGTTGATATTGTACAATTTAATTACATAAAATTATCAAAGGATGTTAAATCTCTTATTTTAAAAAAAATGAAGCAAACAAAAAAGATTTTTTTAAATTCTATCACCGCAAGCATAACAACGACCAATTTGAATTTTAAGGGCATCTTGTTGATATGATAGCACAATTGGACTTCGCACAATATATATTTTTTATTTCAAATTATTCCAGGAGATTAATTTTACCAAGTTCAACGATCAACGAAAAGTGCGAAAAAAAGCCACATACTACATTTGTGTCACAACACCATACAAATTGACAGGCAGATTTACGAGCTAGTTGGCTTAAAAATTGCAATTCTATTGTTCAGTGTCCTCCAAACAACACTCAGAGTTTCACAATATACAAATTGATAGACAAAGCATACAACCAAGAACCAACTAAACACCAAACAGGATGCAAGCAAGTTCCCACAAGGTTCCATAGAGCAGCCCACATCGACCTTTGCATCAAGCAATTTGATATACAAAGAAAAGACATAGTGGAATTGGTTTTCTCTTACATCTGGTATATGTTCCCATGAGAAAATAACCGAGGCCATGGGATATATGGGTTTTTCTGCCATGCTTCCCATTTTTGGACTGAACAATCTTATGCTCATGCAATCTCAAGTAATCGAGTTCGATGAACATTCATCTGGGTGTTGAAAAAATATTACAAAGACACATGAGATATTTTTGTTTCCTGCCAAAGATCGATATGGTTTTTTTTCCCTTCTTCAGTCGATATGCAATATTGCATTATCCTCATTTAAGGTAAATTTGTTGTGTATCTGAAAGTCACGCAACATGTAGACACTACTTTCCTTTTTCTATAGGTATGCTTCATACTACAATTCTGCCAACCTAGGAAGCACATCTTGTAACAAAGGATGCCTAATTGTAAAATGCACGGTTGTGTTTCCCATGGTTCGGATGGCATCATTGAGGCAATTTCCATATGTATATGGACATTTTTCACCACATCATAGACAATCAATCATATCATCAGTTATCAAAGCGGAAGTAGAAGTAGGAGAGTTTCATTTCTCACATACACGATGAAAGGGGGTTGAGTACACATCCGTTGCAACCAAAACACCTTCAACCTAGAAATGCGAGCATAGTATTTAATACATTGAACAATATAATACACAATTGCACCCCCTCCCCCCCTTAAAAAAAAATAATAAATAAAACAAGCAACAAAAATTTGGTGAAGGCTATTTATATGAGCAAAGTGAGGATGATTATGTGGATGTATACACACAATAGTTCTAGAGCTAGCTAGTTTTTTCAGATCCTATACTATGTTTGCTCGCAACTCTGTTACAAACGTTGCCTGGGTTGTGCGAAATATCCTTTCTCTAACATCCCTTTTCTTTGTTATATTTTTGAAGAGCATAAGTGGAAACTTCCCTTTATGCAACTGTTGTTCCATTGAAGAAAACAAATTTGAATAGGTATCGAACAATTGCAGCTGCAACATGGAACAGTGCAATATTTGTGTAACTTACCTGAGATACATGCACATGTGAAAGTAAAGGACAAAAATGGATATGGAAAGTGGTACCATTTCCTTGTCGTTGTCTGAATCTCCATCCTTTATATGGAGTATGTGTTGTGAGACAAGTTTTCTCTCTAGTGTCACAACTGTGCCAATGGTTCATATTGGGTAAAAATCACTGCTCTGTGCAAGATGGTTGATAGTCACGTCCGGCACGAAACGATATTCTGAACAAACAATGGGATTTTTTTCCACAATACTTGTTTCATTGAGAGAAATAATCTGATCACAATCACCACAGTCATATATTGTTTTGGGCAATATATTAAAATTTGTAATGGATATCCCATTACCCGACAATATCTTTTTTGCATGTTTCTAGACAAGTTGTGTAGGAATATTCACTGTGACTGTCATCATGGCCTCCTTGTTTGTCATGTCAACACGCATAATGGATCTAATTTTGTTTTCCTTGTCCAAGTAGGTTCTATAGATGACCATTATGTCCCCGATGAACAGTTGTCCAGTTCGGCGGCTGTTCAATCCCTCTATTGATAGCACTTTGGGTGTTACAACTCTAGACCTGGTGACAATTTTTAAACAGGAAAACTAAAGTGAATGGTAGTGTGCATTTTTTTTTTTGCATTCTTATTTCACTAGAATAAATATACAAGTAGACACATAGCTTCAATGAATTATGTATCCATTGTTTTGCAACCACACCTCTTAGTCTATGGAACCTATGCTATGTTCGACGTCTTGCTTGTACTTGTTGATACTTCTTGTGAACTGCAAACCATGTATTGCATATGACATTAGCATATTCACCATGCCATAGATGAATAAATAGCTGAGGATATTTGTTTGGTAAACATACTAGGATAAGAGTGTATGCATCTTTACCTTTGGCCTTGTCGGTCTACTGATGTCTAGGATGAATGACTGTTCATGGCCATGTCACTATTCCAACTTTTTCTGATGCAAGCATGTGTAGATGAAAATCAGAAGGAATAAACAAGCATATGCATTGTATATTGTCCATAATATTTCTTAGTGTCACATGCAGGGTGGAAGGAAGTGGAATACGAAATAGGGTGTCAAGGAATATACTTAGGAAACATGATGACCCAAGCATCAAATTGTATGCCTCTGATTTTTTGACTAAAAAAATGTGTAACAATAAACAGGGCATGATCGCGGGGAACCACGACCAATCTGTATATTGCAGACCCCCAGAAGCCAAGGGATAAATATTGAACCTTCCAGCTCGACACCCGTAATAGACAAAGTGGGTAAGTATGGAATAAGCTAGAAGCGTGACCATAAATGTGAAATCGTTAGTCCGCCAACCGGCGCACCAAGGAATTTTTAGAAAGACCACTAAGCAGAGCAATTAGAAAACAAAAGGGATAATATAAAATGGAAAAAGTAGAAATGGGGAGGGATGAAAGGCCCATTACTGCCAAGTCATCGTTTTCTAGTCTAATATTATATGCCCCCACCTAGTTTGTATATTTAATTTACCATCACAGTTGGTATACCTTTTCAAATATTGTACCATAGAACCCTCTGTTGTTGCACATAACGATTCATCTCCCTGTCCAACTAACTTGTTTATTCCAAGGTAGCAACGTCGAATAAAAAAATGGACATGAAGACAAGTTAGTATGAAGACATGCATGTAAAAGAAAGAGAAACAATTCTTATTATTCCAATGTAACAGAAAACAGAATACGATTCACATGAGAATACACAGAAAGATACATAGTATATACATATAGGTAACCCCAAAAAATATATTTGAAGGAAGAAATGAACCAAAAAAAAAAAAAGCTGCAAAGCGGTAGAATAAGCACAACAAATATACAGACAGTAAATGAAAAAATGAACAATGGAATATGAAATAAGAGTACATGTATCCACCTCTGCAACTCCTCATGTGCATTCCCACCAAAGATTCCATCATCCTCTCCAACCATTATGTTTGTTTAAATGTAGCAATGCAGGAAAAATACAATGGACATGAAGGAGGTTAGTATGCAAGAATGGATGTAATGAAGATAAGTTATTATGTAGGAAGGTACACAACATCTACATACTATAAACTAGGTGAACACATTTTCAAACAATAAATGAAATACGAAAAAACACAATATTAAATAACAGTACAAGCATGTACATTTCTATCTCCTCTTCAACCGATGCAGTCAAGACTCCATCATTTTCTCCATCTATTCTATTTGTTTGAATTTCAAAACACACAAAATACAATCAAAATGAATGGAAGTTGTTATGCACCGAAGAACAAGTAATATGTACATACATTAAAAGAGACTCAACAAATAGTATAAAAGATAGGCAGAAACATGAACCTTTGCACTTCTCCATCCATAGTTGTAAACATGTAATTTTTTTCCCTGCACAAAATATATTACAAGCCACAAAATATTACGAAATTGCATGGCCATTGATTGTTGGCATGTTTTATAGGAAGAGTTTGCTTGTCATTGATGGAAAACAGGAAAAGCATAAGCTCGGGAGGAGGAGCGAACAATGTGCATAGATCAAAGCAGCTCAAGAGGAGGATCGTGACTGTCGAATCTGCAAGCCAGATCAACGACAAGGATGAATTGCTGAGAGAGAAAGTAGAATCAAACAACTCACTAGTTCTAATCCCGCAATCGGTCTATATCATCATATCACATAAACCCAAATATCAACGACTGTGGTTGATCTAACAAACAATCAGATTAAGTCATATTAAGTCGTGACCGTCGGATGCGCAACCACCAGATCAACGACAGGGATAGATTGTGGAGATCGAAAGGAGAATTAAATGTCATGTTATTTACAATCACACAATTATTCAGTACCTTCATATATTATATCTTCAAAGATCAATGATTGCGGTTGACTCACCAAGAAATGCACAAGTTCAAATTACGAAGCTTGGGTGACGAATTAAATCACTTGCAAGTTGTTGTTCCACAATCATCCTTGATCGTGGATCTGCTTCGAGAGTATTCACGATCATTGGATCACTTTAAGTGGAAGGACAGGATAAGCGGGCCCAAATGGTTGAGAATTTGATTATCTGAATACTAGTCAGTCGTTGGATCAAATTAAGTGGGGGGATAGGATAAGCGCGATAGAAGATCTGATATCTTAACTATGCGAATTTCCATTAGCCGTCAGATATTTCTAAAGGGGATGTATAGTATAATCAATGTTGGAGGATCGTTGGATCTAAACAGGGGAGAATATCCATCACATACAAATCGAGTCATCGATCTAAGATCATGATCAACGAACAACATTAGTTTTGGGTCTAAATATGTGACGAGGTTAAGCTCCAGAGAAATCACTTCGAGAGTTTCAGTTTGAGATTTGAAATCTCCGAAGTCCAGAGAGTCATAGAAATGAAATACATTCTTGACTGTCAGATCATTCGAGGTAAATATCAGTCGTTAGGTCCTCTGAGGAAGGCCTCACACATTGTATCGTCTGAAGTGCATCTAGGTCATCTGATCTAGAGCGTCAGTGTGAGATTTGAAATCTCTAAAGTCACAAGAGCCAAAATACATTCTCAACCATCGAATCATCTGAAGTAAATCGCAGTCGTCATATCGTCCGAAAAATACCTCAAGTGTTGGATCATCCAAAGTGAATCTAGGTCATCTAATCCAGAGCGTAAGTTTGAGATTTGAGATTTTAGAAGTCTGGAGACCCGAAGGAAATCTCAACTGTTGATCGAGAAAGGGGATGTAGAACCATTGATCTAGTTGAAAGGTCAAAATTTTGGAGTGGAGGTAGAGCCTTCGATTGAGAAGTATAGGTGTCCGCAGATTGTCGACTCCAAAATATTGGTGTACAAAAGAAAGCATGGTTTGATATTTGAAACTCCCGAAGCCCGGATCATGAAATAAATCATAGCCATTGATTTAGGGAGGTTGGATCTGATCTGCATATCGTGAAAGATCAAATCTGAATTGTCCATTTAGGAGCACCATCAAGATCATGAAATCGACAGTCCTATCGCATTGTGGGGTAATAACATGCTTGGATATTAATTTTTCGTGAGCGGGCCACAATAAAAACCATGATATTTCCAAAGGCATATGTGGAGCTATGTAGTGAATTGTGGGGAAAAAATATGGTTACCCTCCAACCACCTATGGATGTACCCACAATCACGTGGTCACATGAAGTTCATAGCCCAAGGTCATATCGAAAAAAAGGGGGAGCTAGCGCTTGCTAGACCAATATCGTGAAGAACCTTTTGAATAGGTGTATGGTTACTGTCGGTGGTCACATGAAGGAAGGGGCTTAGAAGCCAAATAATATAGAAAAATGACTGACTGTAACTGCGAGAGAAGACGAAGAATTGAGACTGACAGAGAAACCAAGGAAACTTAGGATAACTACTAGATAAGCCAAAGAATCTTTGGACAACAGTCACTGATGATGAATAGTTACAGCATAACCGCCAGAGAAGAGGAAGAGTTGGTATGATGATCACGTAGAGCACTTGGCATGAGAAACTGATGTAGAATAGAAAAGTTGGTATTCTTTTTTGCGTGATATGCATGGGTGTAGCACATGATCAATTGCATGATTTGAAGGAAATATTATAGACACAATGAAAAGAATGAAGATGGAGCACATAACATGAAAGGATGACGAGAAGTTGAATAGGGTGTATGCAAGAAGATGTGAGCAACAACAAGACACCGATGCATCAGATCAAAGTAGTGTATCATAACAGTGATGATACTGGTAAGCCATTGATAAATACTATATCATTGTAATAACTTCCATAAAGAAAAGATTTATATTTCAGGGTGGTAGGGTGGTGCTAGGGAGGACTTTTTTCCTCAGAGTTTCAAGTGGGTGCTTGAACACAGGGAGTTGTAGCTTTCATCTGGTTGCAACAAGAAAAACCAGGGTGGTAGGGTGGTGTAAGGGAGAACCATTGTTCTCTGTTATATATATTGGTGCCCGTGTGACTAGAAGTTGGTGCTTCCATCCGGTTTGTGTTGGAACACTTAGGGAGTTGGTGCTTCCTTCTAGTGGGTGCTAGAGAAACTAGAGAGTTGGTGCTCTTAGCAAGTTGCAACCTTTTAAAGAAGAGGTTGTAGCCTCATTTTGAGTTGGTGCTCAAAGAAATATTATGTACATAACTTAAAATACTTCCTATCATTTGAAGAAGAACAGGTTTTCTCCCTTTATGGGTTTCCTCGTGAAATATCTTTCTATGTGTATATCATATGTGTGATTGATGTTTGTTAATTCTGTTGTTCATGTCTTGCATAATCTTGATGATCAATTGGAGAAGGTTAATAATATTTTAATAGGAATAAAAAAAATTAAGAACAGTGACAACGAATTCAACCCCCCCTCTCAGTTGTGTTAGTAATTCCAACAATTGGTATCAGAGCGGGTTCTTTTTATTTAAAGGTAGATTAGTAAGATTAAACATGTCAGGACATGAAGGAAATTCAACCAATAAGCCTCATATGTTTGATGGGACAAATTTTTCCTTCTGGAAGGTTAGAATGAGAACATACATCATGGCCTCAGGTTTTGATGTTTGGGATGTTGTAGATATTGGTTATGTAAAGCCAATTGTACTAGCTTCTAAGGATGACAAGGTAGAATTCAACTTCAATGCTAAGGCAATGAATTTTATCTTGAGTGGGCTTGTTGAAGCTGAATTTGTAAAGGTCATGCAACTTGAATCTACCAAAGATATGTAGGATAAACTTATTAGCACTTATGAAGGAGATGAGCAAGTAAAAGGTGCCAAACTTCAGACACACAGATTGAAATTTGAACAATTAAAGATGAATGAGGATGAAATAGTTAGTAAATATTTTTTAAGAGTTGAGGAGCTTGTGAATGCCATGAAGGGTCTTGGTGAGAAGATTGAAGACTCATTTTTAGTTCATAAGATTTTAATATCTCTTCTCGATATATTTAATCAAAAAGTTTATGCAATAGAAGAACTGAATGATCTTAAGACTATGTCTATTGACCAACTCCTAGGAACTCTGACTTCTTATGAAACGAGGATAGGTAAATATAAACCCACCTCTAGAGAAGCATCATTTAAAGAAGATAAGAATGAGGATTTTGAGCCTGATGATATTGAAGCAAAATTTGTGACAAGACTAAAGAAAGGATCAGGCAAGTACCAAGGCAATTTTCCCTTCAAATGTTTTAACTGTGGAAAGATAGGTCACTTTTCATATAAGTGTCCACATAAGAACAAGGACTAGAACAATGAAGGTGAAGAGAAGTACAAATCCAAGAGATTTGGTAAAAATAAACTTTTATCTGTAAACGATGATGACTCTTCAGGAGACACAGATAATGAGTCTTCTTGTGAAGATAATATTAATGACTTTATGCTTATGGCCAAATATGATTATGATAATAAAATCACAAGAAGTGATGTTGATGATGAAGAAGTTGTGGTTGACTTGGAAGGAGAACTGATCAGTGCTTTAGAAGAAATTGCTAGACTCAGATTTAAGAATAAAAAGCAAAAACAATTGTTGATACAGTTCGAGAAAGACAGTAAAAAACCTGACGAAGACTTTGCCCCTGCTAAAAGTGGAATTAGAAGAGGCAAAGAAAATAAAGGACATTTTGAAACAACAATTATCAGAAAATAAAGCAAGATGTGAAGCCTTGGAAGAAGAGGCAGTAAAAACTAGAAAAGAGATGAAGAAGTTTGAAGCATTGTATATCCAAAATCTTCCAAGCATTAAAGCCTCAAAAGAATTAAATGACATTCTGAGCAAAGAAAGATCTTCTTTGTTGAATACTAGTTTAATCTATGTAAGTGGTTCAAGTAGTGAACAACCAGAAAGCAAAGAGTCAGTAAAGATGATCAAGTTCCAAGTCAGCAAACAATCAGACCATGTGAGTACCCTGCCACCAAAAGCTAATAAAGACAAGATGATCCTTGATAAAAAATAAAGATATCAGAAGATGGAGAAACAAATGCCAATAAGAAGGCCATCCTTTAGGTACCAAAATTTATTCCATGGTTACTAGTTTTATTTCTCTACTTTTGGTCATAAGATTACAAATTGTCAAAATAAGTTTAGAGACATGCAACTGAGGAGATCAAGAAACAAACAATCTTTGCAACATAGAACTAAACAACCAATGAGTAGACAAATATGCACCAATCACTTTGACCTATTGAACATTGAGCTCAAATGCTATAATTGTCATAACTTCAGCCACAAAGCTGCAAACTACCATTTGAATAATTACAAATAAGATCCAAGGATAAAACCCTTAGGTAGAAACGCCAACACATGGAAAAAGAAAGATAGTGAAAAATGTGGTCTAGCACTTTCAGCTCAAAAACAAAAATACCCCTGGTATATAGACAGTGGATGTTCCAAGCACATGAATGGAGACAAGGATAAGTTTTTGTCTATAAGTAAAAGAAAAACATGAAATGTGACCTTTGGAAATGATGAACCATGTAAAATCAAGGGTAAAGGGATGGTGAGTTTAAGTAATGGAAAAGGAAAAGCCCGGGATGTTCTGCTTGTAGATGGGATGAAACATAATTTTCTCATTCTAAGTCAAATGTGTGATAGAGGATGTGAAGTGGTGTTCACTTCCAAATATTGTAAGATAAAGTCTATAAACTCATGACAAGTGGTCGCTAATGGCATAAGGACATATAATAATGTATATGTGATGAAAGAATATAGAGAAGAGTGTCACCTAAGAAGACATGACGAAAGATGGTTATGGCATAGGATACTTGGACATATAAATTTTGACAACTTAATCAAGATTAAAAATCTTGAGGCAGTAAAAGATCTTCCAAGAATAGCAAAGCCACAAGATTATGTGTGTAAATCCTGCCAAGTAGGAAAGCTAACCAAGACAGAATTTAAATCCAAGAGCTCTACTTCAACAGAGAAACCACTCCAATTAGTTCATATGGATTTATGTGGACCATCAAGACAGGAAGGCATAGGGAAGGAAAACTACTTCATGCTGATCATTGATGATTACTCCAAACTCACTTGGGTTTCTTTTCTCAAAGAAAAAGATGAAACATTTCAGAAAATTTAAAATATTTAAGGCTTTAACTGAGAATCAAACAAGAAATAGATTAATGGTTGTAAGATTAGACAGAGGAGGAGAATTTATGTCAAGTGATTTCAAGGAATTATGTGATAAACATGGGATCAAGGGATAATACACAATCCTATGAAATCCAGAGAAAAATGGAGTAGTTGAGAGGCAAAACAGAGCAGTTCAACAAATGGCCAGGTGAATGATGAATGAGAAGAACATTGGTCAAACCTATTGGGTAGAAGCAATACACACAACAATCCATATTCTTAACAAATCTCACCTCATACCACACAGTGACAAGACACCTTATGAACTATGGTATGGAAGACCTGCTTCAATCAAACACTTCAAAGTCTTTGGGAGTAAGTGCTACATAATGAATAATAATGAAAACCTTGGCAAGTATGATGACAGGGTTGATGACGACATCTTCTTAGGGTATTCTACAAACAGTAAAGGATATAGATTCTATAATAAGAGGCTGCTTAAATTGGTTGATTGCATTGACATAAAAGTTGATGAAGGAGTCCCAGTAAGAGAGGTGAGCAATATTGAATCAACAAGATAGGATATAGTTGAAGCTGAAAATGAATAGGTCCAAGAATAAGAAAAAGAAGACTCTGATTCAGATGAAGATATAAATATTGAGGCAGACTCAAATCAACAAATGGCATCAAATCCTTCCTCCATAATTACTCAAAAGAATCATCCTACAAGTCAGATAGTTGGTGAGAAAGACAAAGGTGTACAAACCAAGAGAAGGATAATCAAAGACACTGAGAAATCACATATATCCTTCATATCCATGATGGAACCCAAGAAATTTGATGAATCCAATAAAGATGTAAATTGGTTAAAATTAATGAATGAGGAAATGGATTAGACTGAGAAGAACAATACTTGAGAGCTTGTTCCTAGACCTGCAGATAAGAATATAATTGGCTCCAATTGGGTGTTTAAGAACAAAATGAATGAACAAGGACAAATTGTTAGGAATAAATCCATATTGGTCTATAAGGGGTGTGCACAAGTTGAAGTATAGGATTTTGATGAAACCTTTGCACCAGTGGAAAGATTGGAAGCCATCAGAATGCTTCTTGCCTATGCCCATCATAATAACTTTAAAGTATATCAAATGGATGTTAAGTCAACATTTCTTAATCGAGATCTAGAAGAAGATGTATATGTGGAGCAACCTAAAGGATTTTCATTGACAGATAATTTTGAATATGTTTGTAAGCTGAAAAAGGAATTATATGGACTGAAACAGGCACCAAGAGACTAGTATCATAGACTGGACAAACTTCTACAAGACAAAGGGTTCAAGAAAGGTATTGTTGACAGTAATATATACATTAAGTTTGAAGGTAATGATTTATTAGTTGTTTTGGTTTATGTAGATGATATTATTTTTGGATGCACTAATGACCCTTCAGTTCAGTGGTTTTCTAATTCAATGCAGATTGAGTTTGAGATGTCCATGATAGGAAAACTGTCATATTTTCTTGGTTTACGAATCAATCAGAGTTATGTAGGGATATTTATCTCTCAAGAATAGTATTTGAAAGAGATTTTAAATACGTTTCATATGGAATATTCCTCTCACATTAGTACATCTATGGTCATTGGTTGCAATCTCAGTAAAGATGATATTTCACCTGATGTTGATCAAAGAACATATCGATCAATGATAGGCAGTCTTTTATACATCACAACATCTCATCTTGATATAATGCAAGTTGTTGGAATGGTAGGTCGTTATCAGTCTGCTCCTAAACAAATTCATTTAGCATTTGTCAAAAGGATATTCAAATATTTGAAGGCTACAATGACTTATGGTCTTTGGTATCCTAGAAATCAGAATTTACAATTAACTGCATATTCAGATGTTGATTGGGAAAACTATTTGGATGAGAGAAAGAGCACCAGTGGAGGTGCATTCTTCTTAGGTGATTCGTTAGTAGCATGTCTTAGTAAGAAGCAGGTATCTATTTCATTATCAGCTACAGAGGCAAAGTACATTGTTATTGCTACTTGTTGCACTCAGATCTTATGGATGATATAAACTCTTGCAGATTTGAAGGTAACTTATAATGATCCCATTCCACTACACTGTGATAACACTAGTGCCATTACTATCTCAAAGAATCCTATTCTCCATTAAAATACGAAGCATACACAATTAAAGTATCATTTTCTCAAAGAGAAGGTTACAAACAGAGTTGTTCAGCTGAATTATATTTCTTCTACAGAAAAAATTGCAAACATCTTTACTAAACCCCTAGCCAAGACACCATTTGAATATCTTCGTCAGAAGTTGGGTGTCATGCCTTCTCTCACCTGAGAGATTCCATCATGTCAGGGGGAGTATGTGTTGGTTGAGTATCTGATAAGATCAGGGGGAGCATTTTTTCTTTGGCATTGATGTAAAAGGGGGAAAAAAAGTGTGGTCTGGATGCTACAGTTGGAGGTCTAAGTAGAATAGTGTAGCCTTTCAAGGTTTCCATCAATGCCAAAGGGGGATATTGTTGGCATTTTTTTATAGGAAGAGTGTGCTTGTCATTGATGGAAAACAAGAAAAGCATAAGATCAGGAGGAGGAGAAAACAATATGCAGAGATCAAAGAAGGTCATGAGGAGGATCGTGCCCATATGATCTGCAAGCCAGATCAACGACAGGGATGAATTGTGGAGAGAAAAAGTAGAATAAAACAACTCTCTAGGTCTAATACCACAATCGGTCTAGATCCCCAGATATCATAAACCCAAATATCGACGATTATGGTTGATCTAACAAACTATGAGAATAAGTCAGATTAATTTGTGACCGTCAGATGCACAATCGCCAGATCAACGACAAGGATAGATTGCAGAGATCGAAAGGAGAATTAAATGTCCTGCTATTTCCAATCCCACAATTATTCAGGACCATCAGATATTATAGATTCAAAGATCGATGATTATGGTTGACTCACCAACAAACACACAACTTCAAATTGTGGAGCTTGGGTGACGAATTAAATCACTCGCAAGTTGTTGTTCTGCAATCATCCTTGATCGTGGATCTTCTTTGAGAGTCTTCAAAACCATTGGATCACTTTAAGTGGAGGATAGGATAAGCGAGGCCAAGCGATAAAGAATTTGATTATTCGAATACCCGTCAGCCATCAGATTAAATTAAGTGGGAGGATAGGATAAGCGCGGTAAAAGATGTGAGATATTAACTATGCGAATTTTCGTCATCCGTTAGATATTTCTAAAATGGAAGGATAATATAATCAATGTTGGAGGTCCGTTGGATATAAAACAAGGAAAATATGCATCGCATACAAATTGATTCGTTGATATAAGATCATGATCAACGAACAAAATTAGTTTTGGGTCTAAAGATGTGAGGAGGTTAAGCTCTAGAGAAATCACTTTGAGAGTTTCAGTTTGAGATTTGAAATCTCCAAAGTCTGGAGAGCTGGAGAGATAAAATAAATTCTCTACCATCGGATCGTCCGAAGTAAATCTCATTCGTCAGATCATCTGAAGAATACCTCAAGCGTTGGATCGTCTGAAGTGCATCTGGGTCGTCTGATCCAGAGCGTCAATTTGATATTTTAAATATCTGAAGTCCGAAGAGTCACAGAGCCGAAATACATTCTCGACCATTGGATCGTCTAAAGTAAATCTTGGTTGTCATATCATCTGAAGAATACCTCAAGCATTGGATCGTATGAATTGAATCTGGGTCATCTGATCTAGAGTGTAAGTTTGATATTTGAGATTTCAGAAGTCTGGAGACCCGAAGGAGATCTCGATCGTTGATCAAGAAAGGGGACGCAAAACTATTGGTCTGGTTGAAAGGTCAAAATTTCAGAGTGGAGGTAGAGTCATCGATTGAGAAGAACAGGTGTTTGTGGATCATTGACTTCGGAAGATTGACGTACGAAAGAAAGTAGGGTTTGATATTTGAAACTCCCAAATCCTGGATCACGAAATAAATCACAGTCGTTGATTTAGGGAGGTTGGATCTGACTTGTAGATCATGAAACATCAAATATGAACCGTCCATTCAGGAGCACCATCAAGATCATGAGATCGACAGCCCCATCGCATTGCAGGGTCAGAACATGCTCAGATCTTATTTTTTTGTGACCAGGCCACAATCAAAACCATGGTATCTCCAAAGGCATACATGGATCTATGTAGTGAATTGTGGGGCGAAAAGTGGGTTACCCTCAAACCGCCTATGGATGTGCCCACAATCGCTTGGTCACATGAAGTTCATAGCCCAAGGTTATATCGAAAAAAATGGGGAGCTAGTGCTCACTAGACCAATATCGTGAAGCGCCTTTTGAATAGGCGTGTGGTCACCACCGTTGGTCACGTGAAGGAAGGGGCTTAGAATCCAAAGAATCCAGAAAAAAAATTGACTGTAACTACCAGAGAAGATGAAGAATTGTGATTGATAGATAAGCCAAACAACCTCAGGATAACTGCTAGAGAAGCCAAAGAATCTTTGGAAAATGGGCATTGATGATGAACAGTTACAAAATAATCACCAGAGAAGACGAAGAGTTGGTATGATGATCATGTAGAGCACTTGGCGTGAGAAACTGATGTAGAACAAATAACTTGGTATTCTTTTTCATCTGAGATGCATGGGTGTAGCACGTGATGAAGTGCATGATCTGAAGGAAATATTATAGATGTAGAGAAAAGAATGAAGAGGGAGCATAGAGCATGAAAGGATGATGAGAAGTTGAACAGGGTGTGCGCAAGAAGATGCGAGCAAGAGAAAGAGACTGATGCATCAGAGAAGATCATTGTAGCAGAACAGTGATGAGACTGGTAAGCCATTGATAAATACTGCATCACTATAATAACTTTCAGAAAGAAAAGATTTATATTTCAAGGTGGTAAGGTGGTGCTAGGGAGGACTGTTGTCCTCATATTTTCAAGTGGGTGCTTGAACACAGGGAGTTGTATCTTCCATATGGTTTCATCCAGAAAAACCAGGGCTGTAGGGTGGTACAAGGGACAACCATTGTTCTTTGTTATACATGTTGGTTCCTATGTGACTAGAAGTTGGTGCTTCCATCTAGTTGGTGCTAGAACACTCAGGGAGTTGGTGCTTCCTTATAGTGGGTTCTAGAGAAACCAGTGAGTTGGTGCTCTCAACAAGTTGCATCTTGTTAAACAAGAGGTTGTAGCCTCATTTTGAGTTGGTGCTCAAAGAAAGATGATGTACAAAACTTAAAATATTGCCTATCATTCAAAGAAGAGGTTTTCTCCCTTTATGGGTTTCCTCGTGAAATATTTGTCTCTGTGTATATCATATGTGTGATTGATTTTTGTTATTTATGTTCTTCATGTATTACATAATCTTGATGACCACTTGGAGAAGGTTAAGAATATTTTAATAGGCATAAAGTTGTTTAATCATAGTAATAATTGATTCACCCCCCCTGTCAGTTGTCTTAGTAATTCCAACATAGCTAAACGATTTCTTGTTTTCTGTGGCAATGTATCCAGATATGATTCCACCCATGGAAATACATTTTCTTTATCCTCTACACAGACTATTGTGCCCATGATACAAGATTTTTTTTTTCCATGGAAAACTACCCAGATATGCTTCCAAACATGGAAATATAATTTTGTAGAATCTTTGTTGTACATATCATATCTCAAGTACAAGATAAATTGTATCGTGGGAACACCGATCTGTGTAGAGGATAAATACATGTATTTTCATATGGTCACATTTTACGATACATGGCTTATAAGTGCAGCCTGCATATGTTTTATCTTAACAAAAAAATAGATATTGCAATTTCACATGTACTTCTCAAACTATTTTTCATGCAACTATTTTCTATCATGTCAACACTGAAGCACCAGCAAAATATCACAGCAGAACATATATCGACCTTGCCAAATAGGGAAAATAACACAACTACATGCCCAATCATGGGTGTAGGGGATGAACACTATAAAGCGCCCAAAAAATAATA
>ML793656.1:250847-261824 GCA_009831015.1 Picea engelmannii | reverse complement strand
GGTATTCTCAAGACAATTCTCTTCACTTTCTTTAAAACTCTTACTCTGTTTTGGTGACGAATTCCTCAACATAATATGATCATATGGATTTTCCTTTTGTGTGATAGATAATTCAAAATTTATGTGACAAGCATCTAGTCTTTTCTGTGAACAAAGTGCATTTTGAGGATGAAGGTTTAAAGTTTCTTCTTCTAGTTGCGTAACTTATTCTCTAATCAGTTTCATAGGTGTACTAGAACATTCAAGATGATTTTCATCGCTTAAGTGTTCTTCAATGACTGATTTTAAATGTTGAGTAGAGCATGAGTTACAAGAATGAGGGTATTCACCTTGAGCCAGAAACGAATCATGTTCCATACTAGTCTTAGACTGAAAATACAATGATTCAAAGGAAAAAACAATTTGGTTGTCAATAAGAGCCTTATCAATAGATTCTACCTCCCTGGCTTGTTCAACATTATCGGAAGAATTTTTCTCTTCTTACGAAGAAGATTGTTCTTGCAGTTGAGTGATAGGATTTGCAATTGGTTCTTCATTCATGATTAAACATGACTGGATGGAAGGGATGTAAGCATCATAGAAGAGATTTAATGCCAATGACATGTCATCGAGATTAAATCTACAGAGGATATGATAGACTCTTGTCAAAAAGTCTTCTGAAGATGAATCGTCGTTGATTAGCGAAGTATGAAATTATTCACATAATTGATCGAAATCATAAATTTCAAAAGAATCTAGAAACTCATCTACAAATTGAAACCAATAAAAAATGTGACACACTGGAAAGGATTCAAACCAATGTTTAATCTGACCTCTAAAAGTAAAAGTGAAAAGTCTGCATAAAACTCTTAAATCTGAGATGTCATGTTTGATGCATTTGCACCAAAACTTGTTAAGGTGGTCTTTAGCAGATATATTGCCTCCACCATCAAAGGTGAGTTTGGACAAGAGAGAGACTGTCTCGTTGGGAACATTGGGTAATGAGAAGTTGAAAGCATGTTCGAACACAGTGATTTGGGGATCCATGGGGGAAATTGGATACATTTAAAATAAAGGCTCCTACAAGGCCGACTTCTTAGTCGACCCTCCTTCTAGCGCCATTTGTTGATGGGAGAAATTGATTGCTCGTCAACTGGAGGGGTGGATCCGGTCTGAGGTTGTCTAAATAACCCAAGCCATTTGGAATGATCGACTCCGATGGGTTTAGCGGCTCCGTTGTTGGGAAATTTAAGTCCTAGGAAAGTGAAAGAAAATATAAACTAAAGAAACTAATCTAAGTGAAAAAAAGAAGCTACAACAAACTATATACAAATCTAAAACATATATATACAATTTACTAACTAATATCATAAAACAATAATTCTACTTGTTAAATGTTCAGCTATCAACAGAACTAAATCTCAATTATATATGTGCAGTATTTACAGAATACAAATTTTGATCTAAATTTGCAAAAATCATGTATGAATTGACAAAGAAGCTATTATTTTTTATTTTTATAATTTTTATGAGAAAGGAATAGAATGAAAGCTATCTAAACTAAGAAATTAAAATAAAAATCCTAGCTGTAAATTTGAACTATAAAGATGAAAAAGGAAACGTGTTCAGATTACAAGAAGTTTATATGTTAATTAACTAACTGAATAACACTAACAAACCGAACTGTAGAGGCGCTTCCTATTTGTCATGTTCACAGTACTCGATTCAGCTGTTTGATGGGAGAAATATGCACAATATTTTCCACAAGCTTCTTGTAAACAGGAAGCAACAATGCTCTTTGAATACGAATGACAGAACAAACAAGACATAAAACAACAAAAATCTTATAGTTTACAGATCATCACATTTAGATAAATCCCAGTGCGAAGATTTGTACATAACCGTTCATTCAAGAAAGAAGATAAACCTTCTACTCATTAAATTCAAACAGAGTAATTGTTGTGAGTAAAATGAGATACATCAAATATGGACAGAATTTAAATCATAACACATCAACCTGTAACAAATCTTGATATCTAAAGTAGTCAATAATTTGATTACAAATTAAAATGCACAAAACTTGAACAAAAGTATGATAAATTGAAAGCTAAAGCTGTTACAAAACATCCACTTTCATTCGAGTTTGTATAATCATCAGCCCATAGTCTTTGTTCTCCCAACGGTGATGAGATGTTTACAAAAAATAAAAAGTATTTAAAGGCCACAGGGTGAAACATTCCCTGTGGAAAATATCAAACTATTTGCAAAAAAATATGGGAACAATCTCCCAGATTCCTATTTCCGCCTAAGAATAACAACCTAAACAAAAACTATGTAACAAAAGCATGTTCTAAACTGCCACAGCAGGTCCAATTCCCATTGAAATTCGTGTGTACCTGTAGATGGACAAGAATAAACAATTTTAGATAGTGTTTAGTTGTGAAATCCACAAAAATCCAAATTTTATGACTAGCTACAGAATCTCACGATTCTGTAGCTGGTCATATTTACAAACAAAATCATTTTAAATTAATCTAATGATAACAGAAATGCATGCGATCTATCAAACAAACACTTAATTATTAATTCAAAGCAAAGCAAATCATTCACACTAAAACAAACCAAATCTTTTATGCCAATTCAAAACTAACGAAATCACATTGAATCAATTCAATCGAAACATAACTATATTCGATTTATGATACAAATCGTTTATGCTATTTCAAAGAAAACACAATCCGCTATGCTAATTCAGAACAAACCAAATCATATTAAATCGATTCAATCAAAACAGAACTATATTCGATTTAGCAAACAAATCTTTTGCAACCACAATCGTTTGTACTAACTCACAACGAAATCATTCTTACAAATTCAAAATAGACAGGATCTTTGTAAAAACATTGTTGAAATATCATACCTTGGCTGTAGAGATACGATTTGGTCAGGTTAACTTGGAATTAACAATGGCCATGGATGCATCAACATTTTTGAACACGATAGAACCCGTGGTCTTTTGCCTCTTATCGCTGGCTTGTAGTCTATCATTTTCCTTAGACAACAAAGTCACCTGGTCCTCCAAGGACTTAATTTTGGATTGCAACAGAGGGACATCTGTGTAGTATCGTTCGAGCCAAGAGTTGCATTGAGTGGATTGTTGTTGATCGGGCCGAGTCACTACAGGTGAAGCATATTTTAAATTACCAGGGGTTCCATTGTCAAACTTAATTCCTGGGAAGTTAGGGTCATCCTTAAGGCACGTTGGGAGATTGGACACGTAGTCATAGGGTTCAACAGAACAGAGGCCGTGAGAGTAAGGGTACTCCTTGGTCAGAAAATGTTCAATATCAGAGTCTGAATCTTCACTCAAAACAATAGGCTTTTGGTCTGTGTTTTGTTTGGGCTTGTTACGAGCACACCTAGATACCCATCGTGCATCCTTCTTACCTTTGTTTTTGGCATCTGTATTACCCTTGCCTTTCTTCCTTGCAGGCCTCTTAAAAATATTAGCATTGTCTTTCGAGCATGGGCTAGGCATGGTGTCGGGTAGGTTAGCATTAGGGTAGGTCGAGGGTTCGGCAGCGAGTAAGAGGGTAGGAGGTGGCATGACAGGTCCAACAAGGGTTTCAGTGACTACGGTCTTGTCCACTTGAACACATTCAGGAGTGGCGAAGCCATTCCTTGGTAGGAAATCTTTCCAATAGTCACCACGCAGCCTCAAATGATGAACAACAACGATTTTGATCAAAAAATGATGGAAGAGGCTGGAATCAACCTTCTCCCTCTTAAATCGTTTGGCCATTTTATACAGACTGCGTAGGAGGTAGTGAGGCATATTCAAAGGGAAATCTATGAAATTCATAAGCAATCGGAGATGGTAAAGAAACACTAAACCATATCAACCTTCGTAAGTCACGAATTTCTTAACAATGGCCAATAAATCATGCCACCTAGACTTAAGGGCAGTGACTGGCATACCTCTGTCACAACTGACAATTTTCCTCAATGTGAATAGGAGCAGCCACGACACTTCATCCACCTTCGAATTCTTAAACCACCTCTGCCCTTTAGATGGAAAACCCATAGCGGAGCTGAGGAATTCTTCATTCAATTCAAGTTGGATGTCCCCAACTTTGGCCCTGCATCCATCGAATGTGAGGGAAAACTGTTGGGTGACCGCGAGGTTGAAACCCTCAAATTTTTGGATGAAAACTAACCAGCCATTATTCTCCAGGTCCTCTCAAGCGTTGTCAAATAGCAGCAGCGTTTGGATGCCATTAGATTCTATGTGCACTATAGGGGCCATAGGAGAGAGCACACCGTGAGCAGGGTAAACAGTGAGGGGGCTGGACAGGGTAGACGCAGGACCAAATGCTCACAGGTTTCCCCAAAACAAACAGAGGTAGCCCAAGATACAAGGAAGACATTAATGCCTAAGTGTGCGAGGGTGGTGGAATGAAATGAAACCATGCAAAACATTCATTTCGACATGTACAATCGACGGCGCTTTGGTAATTCAAATCACTATTGGTGTGTGTTAAAAGCAATGTAAATGATATGCCAAACAAATAACTATTGAAAACCATGACAAGTCGACCCAAATATTTGAACAAACAATAGTGTTTGTATGATTTAAATCAAAACAACATTTCGAATATAGCACCAAAGCTTTGATTATAAAGTTTATGCATTGTATGAAACCATTGCACCAAGGATTTAATCAAAGACATGAAAGATCATTGCATGGAAAACCTATAAATTGAAACCATATAAACCAAAAATGCAAACTGAATAAAAGTTTGGTGTTTTGACACATGTGTGACCACTATTGAGTTAGAAGTGAAATGACCACATGAACGAGAGTATTCATAACAATCCAAGGATGACTTTAATGTCATTGACATGACTTCCAATTCAAGGTTTTCACACTTGCAGTCGTGAAAATGAAAACGAAAGTCAGGTGTATGAATGCATGAAATAATAGTGTCGTTTTGTTTTCAAGAATTACGACAAGTATTGAGGGTTCAAAACCCTTGTGTAGGTAGCTTATAAGGAAAAGATAAAAATGCTAAATGGCTACCAACAATCTTTCAATTGAAACCAAATCAAAATGAACACTACTAAAAAAGAGATGCTCAGAATGCTAAGCTTATTCACATTCTCCTACCTACCCTATACTGCTGAAAATCATGCTAAATAAAATAATACAAAAATGCCAGTGAAGCCAATCAAGTAGTTGTTGAGACCAGTGGAATGCTTGACTTCTTGTTAGCATAGTAAAAAAGGCAACTTGACCTTTTGTCCATGGATTTTAAACTGCAAAGTGTAGTGGCCACTGCTGAAAACATGATTGATCTTTACAAGAGAGACCTCGACAATCCTGAAGAACCAAAGTAATTGCAGAGATAGATTGGGGCTCTCCAGTGAACAATTTCTCCATATAGGTGACTATAGGATCAATGTAGAACTGACCTGTTCCTTGATATTCAAACTTAACCAACTCAACTTCATGATTTGATGCTATAGTTGTGCTATTTGCATCTTCATGCACTTCCAGACATGGCTGCAAATTTTCTGATGGGTTCTGAAATGATGCTTTTGCTGAACACACCCCTGTAGTTGAAGTCTTGATCATGTCAATATCATAACATCTTTTCAGCCTATAACTAGATGATGGAAAATGACTTTGACAACACAAGTCATCCAACACATCATCTATAGGATCATAAAATATTTTAGATGACTACGGTATTTGTTCTGCTGGCATTTCATGGCTTACGTTGTGATCCTCAACCAAAATCTGACCAAGATTCCCTCTCAATATATGAAAAGAATTAAATCATAAAGGCAGTGAATCAAAATGGATCAACTCATCCTTTATCTCATTCTTTGGGATTTCATCTGAGATTTGCCCTTGAAAAAGATTCAGGGGGTATACTTCTGGATCAACTTCTATATCATCCTTTTTCTCCTCAACTGTTGCATTAGAGCATTCCTATTTCTTATTGTTTACAATCTTCTTGCAATGTTTCCTCTGGAGTGAGGCAAAACATAGGGGCAGGTAGTTTGCATTTTCCTGAAATTTTTTTGCATTTTCCTCCTTGCAATCTTGATTAGTATGCAAAGTTTGATTTTCATATCTGAGTTGTAACTGATCTTCTTCCTACCAATGACATGTTTTTGTTTTCTTTGAACAGTCAACATCTATTTCAGCCTCATGATCATCATCATACTGATCACACTTAGGTAGATTATCCCAGTAAGAAAAGTCATCAAACATGCACATCATATCAGCTGATGGCTCTTCAACAAGCTGAGTTGGAATTTCATCTTTGACTATGCTATGAATTGAATACATGAAATAATCGATTGGTGGTTTAGAATACTAAGGATGGGATGCAAAGTGTTTGAGGACATTGATCCTTGTCCGTTATGGTACTAATGGAACATAAGGTCTTTGAACAACAAGTTCATTTTTCCTGCTAATCTTCTGCATCATCTCTCTTACAATGTTTTCCAGAACATCTAGTTTGACTTCTGAAGATGTCATTCATTCCTCTTCTATTCTATCTTTCTCTTCTACCTTTAAATTTGCCTTTATGTTCAGAAAGTTAGCTTCCACATCGACTGCAATCTTTTGCATTTCTTCAAGAGTAGTAGTGTTCTGTTCTCTTAATAGGAATGTCATCTCAGGATCGAAGGCATTTGGGTAATGCAAGTGAGATGATCCTGGGGGTGGCCTTATATCAGCAGGCATTGCATGATATATACCTTATTGAATCTTGTTGAAAAATGTTGTACTGTTTCCCCTGGTTGTCTTTTCAAATGGTGATATTCTTCTAGGATGAGAAAGACATTTCTCATGATCACCCACCTATCTAAGAAAACTTGCATGAATTGATGAAAATTTATGATGCTTGTAGTTGGAAGGTTTTTAAACCAATTTTTAACTTTTCCTTGCAAAGACAAGGAAAACATACTGATATAGACATCGTCATCTTCAACCTCATAAAGGTCAAGGAAAACTTCAAACCTCTGGATGTGTTTTTCAGTAGTGATATTGGCATTATCTCCATCAAACCTGGGTAGATTATTGGTTTAATTTGCAGGGAGGTCATGGAGGATAGGAAGCAAATCTATAGGTTTGTATCTTTATGGGATTTTCTCAGGTATAGGAGGTAAAGCAAGGGGCTTATAACAAGATGGAATTTTGACCTGTGAATCTGGAATTTTCACATATGTATCATAGATCTTTACATCTATAGGAAAAAAAGAAAGAGGCCTATGTCTATCAAGGCTTCCTATAGGTATTTGTGTGTGTACCAGAGCTATGGGAATGGGCTCAATCCTTTGAGTCTCTTCAGGTTGAAAATGATCATCCTGAACTTCAACAACATACTCTGGACCGGAATCATGATAAGAGAGAGAGTAATTGAAGATGAAACCAATAATATCATGAATACAATTTGAGCTCGAGTACCTGGTGTTTCTAGGCTGCTTGGTCATGCTTCCATTTCTTCCTCCAGTGGAGTATTTGAGTTGGCACTATCTAGAGCTGATTGGAGTTTCCAGGTGAATGATCTCAGCCTTGTTGTGTCTAGTCACTATCCACCATCAGTGATTAGATCTAGAAATTTGAAGTGTACTTCTGGGGACTTTTCCCAGTACGGTCGCCATTCTGTTAGCACTTTGTAATTTACCCAAGGCTGTAGAGGCAGTCACAGAGGCAACATCAAAACCACTTCGAGTCTTGGATCTAGACCTCCAAAACTTAGAGAGGGATCTCTGTGTTTGATATTGATTTGTTTGAATAGATATTAGGATAGCTAATGAGTTCAGAGTTTGCATTTTTTAAATGATTGGCTGGAACAAGAGAAAAGAGGTCCATTGGGTAATGGGGTCACAGCCTGAAGTTCAATAAAACAAAGTTCTATAGACATCCTTACAGGGAAAGGCAAGAACTCTTGTTGGATTCTTTGAATTTTATTTTGGATTTAGAGGAGCAAGGTGAGAGGACCAGGAAATAATAGGGCAATCAAGAATCTTGAAATTAACCATTGAGAAGAAAACATTGACAATTAAGTCAAAGCCAGAAACAAAGTGTATGTCTCAACAAATTATGTTATTTGAAATTCTTTGCATAATTCAGAGTATGAATAACTTAAGAAATACAATGGAAACAAATCACAGTGAATAAGAAAAACATCACCACCAAAAATGACACATGAATCCCGTAGCTGATGTGATTGTATTATTGGATTGATGAAATACAAAAAGCTCTGTGAGCCCTGATACAAAGTTCAATCATAATCCCTCCTGCTCCCTAGGTGCCAGAATCAACCCCCTTTTACATTAAAATCATATGAATAAATAGAAGAGATCCCCCAACAAGTTTAGGAAGTCGGATTCAACCGCCTCGGCCAAAAATAGCCAGAAATCCCCAAAAATCCTGAACTGTCTGCCATGAGAGATGGGTCAAATTTCTGCAAAAAAGGGATCTGCACAGACATTTGTTTCTCTTCAATGCTGACACCTGGGCAAAAAATGAAGGATTTTTTTGCACATGGGCATGTTCTGGACAAAAACCTCCTTTGGTTTCACCAAATTTGCCTCCATATCGTCGTAACAACTCCCGCAAAATCAGGACTGTAACAGGAAAACCAAAAATCCCAAAAATGAGGCTCAAAGATAGCTTCAATTCTCCTAACTGGTGGCACATTTACAGAATCTGGAAGAGGTTTTTGTTCTTGAGCCCGTGATGAACGAAAACCTCTCTCATGTTTTTAAAATTTGTCTCTGTTAGTCCAGAATCCTCTTCGGAAGATGACTAGCTGAAAATGTTGTGAAAACGGTTTTTTTGGGAAAGTGTGGTATTCTAGACCCCCTTGAAGTGGTAACTGGTTTTTTGTGGGGCGTTCGCTGCCATGTGGAGCCGACACCTGTCCGGGAGTGGTTTTTAAGAAACAAATTTTTGCCCCCTGAGATGATGGGACATGAGGGGGGTCCAAAATGCATGGGAAGTGGGAAGTGGGTGGGAAACTTAGGATAAGTGTTAAGTTTTAGTTTTTTGTTTTCAATTTTTAGTTTTTGTTTTATATTTTGTTTTATTTTGTTTTATTTTATTGTTTTATATGTATTTTTGTTTGGTATTAAGTTTAGTTTATTGTTTTGTGTTTTTATAAAAAAAAAAAATTGTTTTTATTTATTATTTTTATTACTTTGTTTTATTTTTAATTTTTGTTTATTTTAATTTTATTTCGTTTTAATATTCTTATTATGTTTTTAATTTTTAAGTTTTGTTTATTTTAATTTTGTTTTATTATTAATGTTATTACATTATTTTTTGTTTTTTTTATTAACAAACTAACCTAATTACTATCAACTAATTTAATTATTAATCATTAATTAATTAATTAATGATAAATTTATTATTAACAAATTTAACCTATTCTAATTACTCTAAACTTATTACTAACATTATTTGATTTTTCCTTTAACTTAAGTTTGTTTATTTGTGGAAAGATAAGATTGGTGAAGGGGTGAAGGAATGAAGGGTGAGGGACGGAAGGTCGCAGCGGTGGATGAAGGATGCAGCAGGGTGATGGAGGATCAGGTAGGGTGATGAAGGATCGGGCAAAATGGATGGAGGGGAAAAAAGGGGTCAACCGAGCCAGAAGTATTCATCACGGGGGCAATGCCAAATCAACAGTCAAAGAATCGAGTTTCCTATAATTATAAGACCCCAACAGGACCAATAATAGTAGCACAAATAAATAAATAAATCACAATACAAGGTTATAAACATTGGAATTATCAAGATATCTAAACATTTCAATATGATTAATACAAATAAAAAAAGCCCCGTATATGATCTAAGACAATGCTAGTAGAAAATACTAAGAAAAACATTTGAACTAATGCTAGCATTAATGCACCTTCAAGCAATGCATAAGAAAAATATATTATTCAAAAAGACTATATACGATCAAAATTTTTGGATATTCTTACATATAAAACATTGGGAATAGTGAAGCTGACAATAAGACATCCAATCTATTATCCAATCAGATCATTACATATATGGTACTTTTTATTATATAAAATTCAATCTTCTTAGTTTCCTAGCTCCAACAATAGATATTATGCAAATATTTGTAGTGAAAAGATAAACTAATATGAAGTCAACGAATTATCGATTGTTATAGTCCCTCTATGCCTACGGCAGGGACTAATAATACTAAAACATTGAAACTTTAGAAAACCAAAAAAAATGCAATAAGTTTTTATTGTTGAAAATGGATCATCCAAGAAAAAGTATATAATTTATAGTAAAACATTTAGTGGATGTTAACAATCTTCTTGTTATTTAATCTTGTGCATTCCCAATTAGGAGTGGACTAATCATCTCTATGCAATACATGTCCTAGTTTTTAAACATATTTAGTTTAATTTATTTAATAAATTAAATCATTATCATGAAATTAAATTTCAAATTCAAAAAGTGATGTGTTTATGTAATTTTTTAAATAGTTACATTTCAACATTTTAATTTAAAGGAAACAACATTTAATATTTACTTCTCTCTCAATATCACGGGAAACAACAATGGAATACATTAATTAAATTACAAGGAAAAATAAAGTTGTAATATTAATTTCATAAAATATAAAATATTGATATGAAATATTTTTATTCTAAAGAAGCATGCCATACATGCATTACAAACTTATACATCATATACAAGAAGATGAATAATATTTACTTTCATCTAATGATCAACCTTATTATTCTCTAACACATACCATTTTATACACTTATTATTCTCTAACACGTATCATTTTATAAACTTGGGCATAAACATTCTACACAATAAATCTTGAAAACTTAGAGAATGAATAAACCCATGCTACCGCATGCAATATGAGGATATGGATGGAAGAACATACACAAAACTAATAGGGAAATAAGTAGATTCTACTCACTACTCAGTAAATATTT
>ML793656.1:221374-243198 GCA_009831015.1 Picea engelmannii | reverse complement strand
CAGTGTTTCATTACATATATGTGGTTTTTTCCCTGACAGTCACATGCATACATGAGATGTCGTTATGTAGGAAGCATATATACATGGTTTTCTCCTGAACAGTTGCATACATCATCCTTGTTTGCTTGATTTCTAAGTTTGATTTTTGTTGGGTAAGTTTTGATGGTTGTTGAGACTTCTTAGGTCTCTGTCATGACTGTTAAGTGTCTGTTAAGGAAACCTTTCTTTGGTTGAATTTTCAGGCATTTTTTCTTTTTCATCATCCTTTTCATTGGTTTTCCTTGCATCCTAGGCTGGGTGTTTTCTTTTTGATATTCTACTTTGTTTTTCTATATTTAAATACAGTAGGATCTTTATATCAAGTTGTTGTTCAGTCCTTGCATTTAAATTCTATTATATTGAAAATAAAAAAAACAAATATACATGTTTCATTGTTGGTATTTGATCTTTTTGGTTCTCATCCTTGATCTTAGTACATGTACATAAATATTGCATCTTATTTGAAATTGCAGAATTAAATTGAAAGTCACATTTTGAAAAGCTTCTCCTTTATTGGGAATTGAAGTTAGGACTTTGCATTTCATTCATATTCATTTATTTACTTGATGAGTCATAACATCATCAGTTTCAAAACCACACATTTTGAGTAAGAAAATCCACTGAAATTAACGGTGATAAATTTAAAATTGATTAGAAACAATTTTATTTTTCAGGGTGCAGAAACTAGCTTAAGATTTAGAGCCTTGGAATAGGATTTTGTGAGTAAAATTCTCCAAGGATATTGACCTCAACATATGTGTCTGACTAAGGGAGTGGTGAAATCCATTGTATAATTGGTGACACCATGAGGCTCCTCTTACACCGAAGTTAAGAATGAGGTTGGTTGAGGGGATATCCACCCAATACTTTCTTAGCGTCATATATTTTTCTAGGGATCTATTCATATATGGGGTCCTTTTTAGTACCTTTACCTCTATGAGAGGTGGTGCTTTTGAGATTTCGTGTTTTGTTACCCTTCCCATGTGGTGGACCTGACTTACGATTGTTCTCCTGTGCATTGGTTATATTGTGGTGTCTTAGTTGCTTGACATAGCTAGTGTAACATCCCTGATCACCCAGGTCAGGCCATGCTACTCCAAATAATGCTCTAATACCAATTTGTAATGTTCCCAGCCACCAACAGGTCGCTCATCGTCACTAAGTAAACATATTTTGCAAAACAATTCACATATAAACTTGACAACAATAAATAGAGATAACATGAAAACATACGTGCAACGAAACACATGATAACATTACAAGAATCACAGACATGCATTAAAATACATCATTTAACCATTAAGCAAAAAAAATATACTTATCTCTTAATTGAAGTACACCAACTGATTGCATACCTTCCACAAACCTCCCAACCATAGATCACACTTCTCTTCACTCTAAGAAGGGTCACCCCTGAGATGGGACTAAACTCCACCAAGAAAGGGACTCCTAGGCTAGGCACAGACAACAGGAAGTTTCAAAATACAACAGGAAGGATTTCCTCCAAGGATCCACTTACACCCACTGCTCACAGACTCTCATTCCCCACATGCCTTTCCGAGCCTAGGTATGTACACCTTCACTGTCACACAGTCCATTACCTACTACACCTCCCTTTCTAGGGCTTCAACAATAAGTTGGATCATTAATTCTCAGAGCTTTGTAGCTGCTACTGGACTCCCTCTAGGAGAACTCACTTCCTCACTACACTCTCTCACCTGGAGAGAGTTGCACATCGGCTTGACAACCTGCTTCCTCTATCCATGATCTTGACAACCTGCTTCTTCACTCCCTCTCCTCAAAAAATGGGCATGGTGATGGAAACAACAAAAACTAGACATGGGGAGAGGTACTGACAGGAAAATGCGTAGGAAACCCCCAGGGTACAAGTGCAACAAGGATATCAACTCGGGGGTTTGTTTGTAGGGGTTCGTTTGTATTGGAATTCAACAATGGTGGATTGGCTCACTGTGTCCTTGCTCTGTACATCAATGATTCAGGGTAACGAATGGTCAGCATGGTCATAATGGTGAGAATCCCCCCATAAATTTGCATGCGTCTTGGATGAAAATTGCCTCTTCAGGAGAATGTTCCTCCCACTTGGAACTCGTTCCTCTCCCTAAAGGAACTTAAGATAAATTAATATCCTCTTTACAAATTTTATAATAATAATATACTAGTCTATTAGGCTCTTAAGATTAACCATTTTCCCTCAATCTCTTAGCCTCCTCCCTTTCCCAACCTAGTGGATTTCAGTCCCGCATACTCTTTCTTCATGGTCGGTCTACACGCAACAATGTTGTCATATTAATAATATGAATATTTACATGTACAAAACATGCTCCTGGCCTTTAAAATCTACGCTCCTAACCTAATCAGCACATAATCCTATTGGCTTATAATTACTTGGCTCACCATCCTACAAAAAAATTTACATTCATAATTACAATCGGGGCTCGTCCTTGGGGTATTACATTGCCCTCCCCTTATTTTTTCACTATCCTCTGTGAAACTTAATTACACAACATCAACAAGATTTCCAATATATTCAAAACGATGCAGGTATTATTCCTGCATAGCATCTTCATGCTCCCATGTTGTGTCCTCAGGACCGTACCAGGTCCACGGGACCTTTACAAGACTTATGGCTCAATTCTGGAACTGCTTTCTTTTCCTGTCTAGTATGTGCATCGGATGCACTTGTAAGGCACCTTCTTGCTCCAACTGAATCACATTCCAATCAATCACATGATTAGCATCAACTATATATTTCTTGAGAAATGATACATGAAATACATTATGAATAGTCATGCATGCAGGAAAATAAATCATATAAGCTACTGGTCCAATCCTTTCTAGAATTTCAAATGGTCCACAATATTTGGCTGCCAGCTTGGAACAGTTTCCCAACTTCAGATAACTTATGTTGGCTTTTAGCTTCAAGAAAACATGATCACCCACTTTAAACTTCTTGTGGGTTCTTCCTTTGTCAGAATATATTTTTTTCCTATCTTGAGCAGCCTTCAAATTCAGCTTAATCTTTAACAATTTATCTTCCATTTCCCTGAGGAATGTTGGCCCAATTATTTCTCTATCAGCTGGGTTGTCCCAACTTATTGGTGTGTTGCACTTTCTTCCATAAAGTGCCTCAAATGGGCTCATCTTCAGTGATTCTTGGTACCCATTGTTCTAATAAAACTCTACCAAGTGTAGGTAGTCTTCCCATCTAGATGGTTTGTCCATCACATACATTCTTAACATATGTTCTATCACTTGATTTACACTTTTTGTTTTCCCATCAGAATCAGGATGATAAGTTGTGTTGAAGTTCAGGTTCGTTCTGAACCCCTTGAATAATCCTCTCCAAAAAATTGAGTTAAATTTTGGGTCTCTGTTAGACATAATTGTCTTGGTAATACCGTGCAATCGTTCTACCTCCCTCATATAAATATAAAAAACATTACATGTCATGTGAGTAGTCTTCAAGGGAATAAAATGAGAAAATTTCCTAAGCTTATCACCATCACCGTGATGGAATCATGTTGCTTGTTTGTTCTGGGTAATCATGTGATGAAATCCATTGTCACCACTTCCCACTTCCACTCAGGGATAGATAATGGTTGTAGCAACCCAACTGGGTGTATATGCTCAAATTTGACCTTTTGACACTCCATGCGTCTGGCGATGTACTCTGCAATTTATTTCTTCATTCATGGACAATAGTAATGGCTCTTGACTGCTGCCACGTTTTTCTGATATTGAGGGTGACCAACATAAGTCACATTATGAATCTCTCTCAAGATCATACTCCTCAATTCATGAGAAATGGGTACATAAATTATGTTCTTGTACAAGAGTATTCCATCAAATTCCAATCTATAATCTTTTATTTTATGTATCATCTTACCTTTTTGTAACTTTGTTACAATTTCCATGTACTCTGTATCTTCTTTTGCAGCTTCCAAAATTTTGTCTTTAAGATCGGTTTGATACATGTTGATGGTTGTAGCATGTAGTTTGTTGTTCCAGAGTCTATACTTAAGGCTTAGAAGTACAGTGTCTAGGCATCTGAAAGTGGGTAAAAGGTGGAGAAGCGAGAAACGTCAACCTTCGGAAAATGAAACTAGGGAATATTTTTATGTTGGCGTTGTCTAGATTCCAATTGTTCCTGGATATTTATATCTTGTTCAATGGCTGCCCATGAATGTTCCAGTTCGACCCGGTTAGTAGTTGTTTTAAGAATAGTATCGAAAAGGTTTAAGACAATGTGTGTTTGGTTTGATAATCCGGGTTCGATGTTGGGGTGTGTTGGTACAGGGACAGTCATGGAGGAACAGTAAAAGTAGGAAAAATTTTAGAGAGAGATTAAGTGATGTCTCAATTTGGTCGTATAACAGAGAATTTACGGTTTCAGGAATAAAATATGGATGCAAATCAAAGGCTCTTTCCCGTAACTGAGTTATATCTTAATAAAATGTATGAGGTGGGAGAAAAACATTTAGTTGTCTATGATGTAAGGCTCCGATCAAGGGAGAATCTCACGTATAAACAGAAGAGGAAAATTGTAAAGAAATAACCCGATGTAGCATAGAATATGTGTAGAATTCTGAAACTGTAGACTGGTCTTACACCGGATGATAGCTGGTATAGAGGAAAAACAGTAAACAATTACAAAAAACCAAAATTCATTCGCTATAGTAGTGGTCGTACCAAATTATAATGAAGCACATCAGTTAGGAATATGAAATGAAATGAAATATGAGATACAAGAAAACAAAATCATAACACAGTCGTGACAGAATAGAGAATCTTCAAATTTGCTTTGTATTAAATCTCAAAATGTAAAAAACTCTGTTACAATCGACACAAAAAGGTCCAGCCTTTTTCATTTCTTTCTGTGGTATATTTATACAATTTTACAAATAAGATAGAATCTCAATAGTCACAAAATTTTTGTTATGACAGGGAGGAGAGAAATCACTCCATTTATTATTCTCTGTCTTCACTTGGTGCCAGATGTTTGTCCTCGCGCGTGCTCGGTACAGGCGACACATCTTTCAACTAGCTGAGATATTATCCACGACGGTTCTGCTTGACAGCTGGCTTCAAAGAAGTAACATTCTCAGGCTAACTGTTGCAGCCTGTCTTCCAATTGTCCATCTATGATGTCGATGGAGCATAATTGCATGCTTGGTCTAATCATGCATTTTTCTATTTGGACTATGTCCACCATAGTCACTTGGGAAATCTCGACCGAATCTCTTTCCTCTCTTTCCTTCAGATCAAGCAAGGTTTTTGCCATATCCATTTGCATCAACCCCTCGACATTACCTTCGCTATCAATGCCTAGCAGATCATCGTCTATAGAACTAAAATCCTCTTCTAAGGAATTTGTTATCTTTTTGTCTTGTTTCTTTCCTTCGGCGATGTTGTGCTCCCATTCTTTTAATAGAGTGTTTCCTCTGGTTTGTTCCGAAATGGTGAACCTGGGAGTACTTACCGAACCCCTATTGTTTGTGGCTATCACAACCTCTTGGAAGGCAACCCGAGCTACTCCAGGTTCCCTCTCTCTAGTAGATAAATTCTCTGAAACCTGGTTGACTAGCAAACAGTTGTTCCGGATCGCTTCTACCTTGGCGAGCAAATTTCATTGCGCCACAGAGACTCTACTCCGAATCTCAATCACCTGGGATTTGAACATCCTGATGTTTATCATTTTGTTCTCGGCGATATCCACCCTAGCCTATAGCTGTTCGATCAAATCGCTTTGCTGGCTCGCTTGCATCTGACCATCCCAGACCACCAGATGTGCTTTCTCGAGATTAGTTTTGAGCAGCTCTATCTCATTTTTATCGGCCAACCTAGCCTGCTCTATTCCTACGCTCGCTTGGTATTTAGCAGTCTTTGTTACTGTGGCTAGTCTGGCTTCAAGGGTCCTAATGAGACAATTTTTTCATTTAAGATGGTTTTTTAAGAGCCCGAATGAAAATTGATTCGCCGAGGCATATGCTCCTATTGTCCCTGCTATTTTGGTCGCAAATTGTTCATTCTTCTTGTCTTTTCCATCAGTTGTAACTTTATATTTCTTGGCAGTTGACTCTCCTTCCTGATAAAATTCCCTTTTTACTACTGCCTTTCTCTTCTTATCAAAGAAAAAATCATTTGGAGGGAGTTATTCTACCCTTATAGGCCTCAACTCTTCATTGAAGATCCATCCTGCCTCAATATTTCCCTGAGTCGACTGCAAGGGAGTAACTGATGTGATAGGTTCTCCGATCTGCTTCGTTGATTTTCCCGGGGTAGTGACTGGACTCTACTTCTTCGACGGGTCGGGAGTCTTTATCTCTGCTTTAGGACTCTTAGTTTTCTCTCCCTTGTCCTGGTGTTTTCCTTGATCGGGAGTCGCATCCTTAGAGGCTTCGGCATCTTTCTGTTTTGCCTTTGACGTACTCGGACCCTCACCTTGCAACACTGCGGGAAGACAACTATGTCGATGTTCCTGGAACTTCAGAACATCAACTCTTTCTTCGGGTGCTAAAGTTTGTATCTGAGCCAGAATCTAGGCATAGGACCTTGCGCCTCGAAAAATGTCATCCGAGGGTGAATTCGCGTGCTCAAATCTCTTGAGCCCGCAACTGGCTAAATGATTGCTCACGACCCACTGCGGATCGTGTTTCTTGTATTCAATGGAGACCAAATTTAGGTCTTCCAGGGCCACTGCCTCAGCTTTGGCATGCCTGGAATCTAATAAAGAATAAGAATTCAAATGAACAGGAAAAGGTGGCCATACCTTCTTCAAGTATCCCTTAAGATCTTTGCTTATACAACCAATTACCATTTGCCTAGTGACCTCATGACAAGACAACTTGTCGGTAATGAACAATGGAAATGCATGCGGGGGGACCGAAGCCCCAAAAACTCAGAGGTATGAAAATTCTGCTTCCACATACCAGTTTGTTATGCTGCTCAGATTCATTACTATGTTGTCCGAGATCCGGGGTGGCGGGTGACCAAAAATGGTGACATGCAGGGGCACCATCACCCAGTTAAATATTTCATACACAAAATGTTTCGCTTTGTTTTCCCATAATTTTGCATGATAAACGTGTATGGGTTCGTCTTCTGCTGGAGTCCAACTCCAGCTCATTACGGGAAATCATGTCAAAAAACAAACTGCGTCCATGATGTATGCAGACATGAAGAATGAAGACGCCTTCCCATTCTCTTTCTGTGCCCGATACTCTGTGACCTGACTGGTCAAGCTATCGGAAAGCATCTTTTCCAAGTCGAAGGAACTGCCTTTGGCGACTCAAAACATTAGAGGCACCCACGGAAGAGAAAAATGTGAGGTGTCCTCTCTCCCGTATAACCTGCATGTCATCATGGCTACATATTTGTACTGCAGTTCTAAAGAAGCGATTGAATATATTCCGTGGCCATCAAATCTGAACTTCACGGTGTTCGAAACCCAATCTTTTATTAAACTGGACATGGTTTTATCATACTATACGCATTCTTTCTCCTTGAAGTCGTCCAAGAATTCAGTGCCATATGTGTAGTCGGATGTCGTGGGCAGCTTATACATGGCTTGCAGATGTTCTGTCCTGAAAGTCCCGATGGTGAATTTTTGCTTGTTCATGATGGTTCTGGTCGGTATGTCTACATGGTCTAATGCCCATTGGACCATGTCGTAATATGGAAGCAATCGTGGCCTGGCTGCTACTTTGTGCATTCCGGATTGGATGACTATTTTGTACTTGGTGGTTATATCATCTTTTTCATTATCGCTGGAGTCATTAGAATAATCCACCAATTCTGCCTGCAGAACATCTGAAATGAAAGACCAATTCGGGACCGATTTGAAACTTTGAGGCGAAGTATCAGCGACATTTTCTGAGTCTTTTCCCAAAACCTCAACATTTGCTTTGGATGCTTTTCGCGGAGCCATGGCTGGAGATTGCATTTTGGCTCTTCTGTGATAGAAATACGTATACATACAGAAGTCAGCTGCTCAGAGATAATGTGCTCTGCATAATATGAAATTCACTTGTTATAATGAACCACAACTCTTATATATATTTGAAAACTCGGTACCTTTCAGAACAAGTATGTCAAATCATATTTAGAAATAAATTTTGCCGTAAAAATCCGATCTTATATTCATCGATTTACCCTATTTCCTCATTAATGCCATAAATTTTGGCGGTTTAAAATGCCAGTGGCGTATGGAAAGACCAAGGCTACCTCGTAAATCATGCAGACATCAAAACGCGGGATATGTATTGATTTAGCTTAATTAATCCGGTTTTACCAACGTTAATCAATATTTCGGTACTCGTTATATCGAGGATTTTACTTTAACATTTTGAATCGCTAACACCCGAGACTGTGATGATCGATTTTGGTTAATAAAAAGGTAATCGCGATTTGGGGCTTGATTAATTTCATAATTATTATATTCGTCATATCACGACTCAGAGCTTCGAAAATAAGTTTCTGGGAGGTTTGCATGCTGAGATGCGAAACCGTGAGAAAATAATATTGGATTAAGTGATTAATTAATTACGTTTATATCCTTATCATGATTTCGCGAGTCGGGGTTTATATGGTGTAACTTTTGAAAAGGAAAACGCCGAGTGGCGAAATGCCGACAATTTGTTTTACCATGGTTTAGATTTTACCTTTAACGTTGAAACGGGTTACTAAAATAAGGACCTCGTGTTCTCGGTTATCGGGGCTACGACATTAAATTTTTGGATTTGGAGAACGCCGAAGTGCGAAACCTCGATGACATTTAAACATGGGTTAGGGAAAACTTTACCCTTGTTACTGTCCCGAGTAAAAAATTAAAACGATTTCGTTGTTTCGTAGCTCGGGGCATGTGACTTATATGACTTACAGTATCCAACCTACGAGATCCCGAGGTAGAAAAAAAGAGGAAACGTTTTAACGAAAGGTAGGACTCGTTTCGAGAGTATAATAATCATCGTTGCTCGCGTGATAAAGCTTCAGAGATCTCGATATCTCAGAGGGAAAATATGAAAACCATCTTTAGATTTCAAGCATTAAGAATGACATTTGTGATGGGCTAGAAAAACAAGGGCAGCTCCAACATAGGCTCCAACTAGGGATCCCGCCTTCTTGTGAGGCAGGAAGAACAGTAGACAATGTGCCAATATTGGGTAAATGGAGTCAATAGCTCAATCAGGTGAAAAGGTTCCCAAGAATAGGGTATCGAAGGGGGAAAGAGACTTCGTTCTTTACCTTGAAAATCTTTTTCAAATTCAGATACTCTTTTTAAACTTAGTTTTAGTCCCTTTCACAACTTTCCCTTTCCCACTATTAAATTTAGGTCTTCTTTAAGACAATCGAAACAGTCCTAGGAGACCCAACAGATCTTGCGGCTATCGGCTTGCATCAAAAAGAATAAGATTATATGTTTTTAATTGGGAAGTCTCGTCTGAATTTGGGATGTGGATCAGGTTTTAAAAAGCATTGATTACCAGAGTAGAGTGATATTCATGTATAACAGCCTTACAGATATCTCAGATATTTCTTCACTGCCAACGAGCATGTTCAATACCCCGGTGAAGTTATCTGGCCCCTTTTTACTAAATTTCCTTTCACCACTTCGGAATATATTTATGCATTTAAATGTTGAGACGAGGGAAATCATTTCCGAATTTCCTTTCATCGTCTCTCGGACTAGGTGGGGGCAATCATTTCTGAATTTCCTTTCACCACCTATCTTATAATTTGCTTTTTAGAGCGTGAAGATGGGGGCAATCAGTTTGTATCAGGGCTGATATCTGTGTAATATTTTTCATTATAGGTATGTCAACTTACTTTGATTACTCGGTACCAACCTTCCCTTGACCTTCAGAACATCCTCGTTCTTAGGGAGAAAAAGGAAAATAACTTTTTAAGGGAATTCTATTTGAGGAAGCTTCAATCCTCCGATGCCGTTGAAAAACCTAGGAAAGTTAGGATCACTCTAAACGTTCCTTCGCTTAGCAGGGGATCGAGTAGTTGTGAAGACCCGCTTTCTTTCCACAATCTGCTTTGAAGCTCATGAGGTTGACACAAAAAACTTTTATCCCTTCGTATATGAAACCGGAAAGATGATGACTTTTTAAAAGGTAAACCCGAAGATAGAAAGGATGCCAAGTAGTGACTTACTGACTGAAAATACAGAGGTCAATCAATTCAAAACTGACTCTTGTAGATATTTTTGGGGATACTTTACTTTGACTGACTGTTTTTATATTTGAGTGAATCGTTTAAATTGTCTTAACTTTTTCAAAGATTGTTAAACCAAGAAACAACTATGTTATTTATCATTTCAGTTGATGTTGCAGTTTGAATGGTGTTACCTCGGTTTTCTTTAACAACCCTTTATAACATGTCTTTTGAGAAATCTCATCTTTACCTTTTCATTTCACTTTCTTTGCACAATATGAAATTACTTTAGGTATCACCTGTTTATGCTGATTTATTTCCAACACCAAGTTTCAGTTTACTTCTTCTGCTTGTATCGTATGCAGCTGGAATCCCGTAAAAGGAAAATACGAAGATTATCCGAAATGTGTCGAAAGTTCATGAACGAAAAAAGAAAATCAAGAGCAATGTTTAAACGAAAAATACATATATGTACACAATTTTATTTTATTTTTGAATCCGGCGACTGTTACGTCATGTAATGCTTCAGATACCACCCGTTGACAGGGGCGTTGAGGACTTCACTGTTTATATTTTCCAGTAGGAAAGAATTTTTTCCTTCCAAAACCGAGACCCTAAATGGTCCATACCAGAGGTGGTCAAATTTACCATGTTTTTCTACTTATTCCTTTCTTGCATCCCATATTAACACTAAATCACCTGGGAGGAATTCTCTGTCCTTTGCTTTGCGGTCAAAAAATGCCTTCATGTCACCTTGGTACTTCTGCATCTTTTCATCAACTTCGACTCTATGTTGTTGAACCTCAATTAGCTGATTAATTCTCCTGGTGACATGATTGGGTTCTTCATTTTTATCTTTCCATAACTTCATCACTGGTAGCGCTAGGTTTATAGGTAGGACAACATCTGTCCCATAGACCATTTGAAAAGGCGAAATGCCGATAGACCTTTTTGTGCTTATGCGATTCGCCCACAATGCGTATTTTAAGTGCACATGCCAAGACCTTTTGTTTTCATCCAATACCTTCTTTATTATATTTACCAGGGTTTTGTTAGATGACTCGGCCAATCCGTTTCCCTGGGGGTAATATGTTGTGGAATGGCCAAGAACGATGTTATACCTTTGATAGAAGCTGATCATAGTCATAGATTTAAAGGCTTGGGCATTGTCAATAACTATCTTTCGGGGGCAACCGAATCTTGACAAAATATTGTCTTCTAAGAAACCAATTACCACCGAGTTTGTTTCCCTTTTGGTTGGAATGGCTTCCACCCACTTAGTAAAATAATTTGTAGTTGTTAAGATCCACTTGTGTTGAGCACTGGAATGGGGATTAATCTCACCTATGAAGTCTAGACCCCATTGCTGAAATGGGGCTTCATCTTTGACTGGAACTAGAGGCAGTGCTGGGAGCTTCTGTTTACCTACGAATAGTTGACAAGGGTTGCAGGCACGCACTTTGGCATTGACGTCCGAAAAGCGTTTTGGCCAGTAGTACCCAGCCCTCAAGATCTTGTAAGCTATATCTCTTCATGCGTGATGCCCCCCACAGACTCCCTCATGAAATTCGTCTATAACCCGCTGAGTTTCCGACTCAACTAAACAGACTAACAGAAAACCGAGTGGATCTTTCCAATATAGCTGACTTTCGGCGATACAATATTTAACTGCATGGAGTTTTAAAGTCCTGGCTTTAGATGGTGATAGCTCATTTGGGAATTTTAGAGTTAGAAAGTATGACACTATGTCTCTGTACCAGCCTGACGATATGAACTTCTCTTCGATCTTGTTTGGACCTGTTTCCTCGTTCAGCTCATTTAGGTTTGTGTCTTCGTCGCCTTCCTACAGGCAATTGATATCTAGGGCTCTGAAATTCGACTCAGCTAAGAGTTTGGCCAGGCCTTTCCCTTTTATCAATTTGGTTGGTTTGACTTCTAGATCAAATTCTTGGATTTTTGCGAGCCATTGCCCTCTTTTTCCATCGTTGTCTGGCTGTACCAATATATATTTCACATAATTGGTAGGCACGTACGCAATTATCTTTGAGTGTAGTACATACGTTCTGAATGCCTTTAATGCTTTTACCATGGCATATGCCTATTTTTCTATTATATCATACTTCATTTCTGCGTCTCTAAGGATTTTGCAGAAAAAGGCGATCGGTTGTTCGAATCCTTCTTCGTTCTTTTGTAGGAGCACCGTGGCGATAGTCTGTTCGGAGGTAAATGAGAAGATAAGAAAATATTTTAAATAGTTGGGGCTTGCTAACACATGTGCCTCTCTTATGAATTTCTTAATATGCGCGAACGATGCTCTAGCCTCGGTTGTCCAATTTACTCCTCTGTCCTTCTTCAACATCCCTATGATCAATTTTACAATCTCAGCGAAATTGGGGATAAACCTTCGTAAAAAATTTATTCTTCCTAAGAAAGATTGAATCTCTTTTACATTTCTGGGAATATTTATAGTATCTAATGCTTCAATCCTCTTAGGATCAATCCTAATTCCATCCCTAGATACGATATGACCCAAAATCTTACCTTCCCGCATGGTGAAATGTGATTTCTTTGGGTTTAAAGATAGACCAAACCTGCGGCATTTTTCGAAGGTCTGTTTAAGATGCATCAAGTGTTCTTCATCAGTTTTAGAGAAAACCATCAAATCGTCGAGGTAAATGACTACAAAATTGTCCCTTTCTCCTATGAAAGCGATGTCCATAGCGCACTGGAAGGTGGCCCCTGCATTCATCAAACCAAAAGGAATTTTTTCATACATGAACGTACCCCATGGTGTGGTGAAAGCAGTTTTTTCCCTATCTTGTTCATTCATGGCGATTTGATTATAACCAGAGAACCCATCTATCATAGACATTCGGTTTTCTCCAACTACTTTTCTTAGCACATGGTCCATTTTGGGAAACGGATAATTGTCCTTGAGAGACGACTTATTTAAGTTTCGGAAATCCACACACAGTCTGATTTCCCCACTCTTTTTCCTGACCGGGACCAAGTTTGCTACCCAGTCTGAGTATCTCAGAGGTACGATTTTTTTCGCGTCTAAAAGTTTTTTAACTTCTTTTTCGATCACAGGTAACAAAATGGGGTTAATCTTCCTAAGATTTTTCCTAAACGGTTTGACCCCAGGCTTCAAAGGTATCTTGTGATCAATTATGGAAGTGTCATACGTTCTTAACTCATCATAAGCCCAGGTGAAAACATCTTTATACTCTCTGAGTAGGTCTTTATACTTAACTTTCACTTCGGGAGGGAGAAACTTGGATATTTTTACCACCCTGGATTCTTTTTCAGTTCCTTTATCACAGTCCTCCACTTCTTCTGGTTGGGGCTGTAAAGTGGATTTTACAGATACGTCGTTCTGATCAAAAAGTCTTTCTAAAGGAATCAATCCTTTCGGAATCTGGTTGTTTTTAAGGACCAGCATACGATGATCCACAATTGTTTCTCGGAAGGCTTTAGGATATTCCCCTTCTTGCATGATCCACATTGGGTCATTTTTATTTTCTTGGTCTGCATGAGTTTTGGAGAATTCACCCACTACTGCAAGAAATTTCTTAATTTGTTCGTCATCCTCAAAAACATGCCAGTGTTGGATATTGTCTGGTATAGATGGTTTGTATCTGATTTCAATGTGATACTTCAATTTGAAAGTCGTGGGAGGAGAGAAGGTTGAAGCTACTTTAGACAATGCATCAGTATGTAAATTCTCTGTGCAAGGGATAAAGTGGACATTTACGGACGAGAAAAAGTTTTCCATGAGATCCCAGGCACAATTTTTGTATGTTCTTAGTCTGGGATGCTTGGTTAGGTACTGTCAGTTTATTTGTTTGACTATTAACTCTGCATCTCCATATACCTCTAAGTTATTTATCTTTAGCTTCTTGGCAGCCTCTAATCCTAAGACCAACGCTTCATATTCGCATACGTTGTTAGTGTAATCTATATCCCACTGCAGTCGGTAGGAAAAAGGAACAACGAACTTACCTTCGGGAGCCACTAAAAGCACTCCTGCACCCACCCCTTCAGAAGATGAAGCACCGTCAAAATACATTTTCCAGACACCGGTGTTACACAGATCCTCTGTCATGTAACCTGACTCTTCTCGCTCTATATTGTTTTCCTCCGGACAACCATCTAAACCATCATCAAAAGACAAGATACAATTTCCCAGATCTTCATCCGCAATGTAAATAGGGAAATTGTTTGGGTTTTGAGGGTCACTCAATGTATATGCTAATCTCGTTTCTCTATACAACCGAGTAAACTGACCACTAAACACAGGGATTGTGGAAAACGTCATGTCCAATTGAAGAGAACCCCACAACTTGGCTCCCCATGACCTAGACAACAGTAAACCATATTTTGGGGGAATATTTGCAATAACCACATCCATCAGGATACTCTTAACCGAGACCTGTGCCAGGGTAACTACCAAATCTTTAATCATCCCCATACACTTAACCCTCCTCAATTCAAAAGAGTAAAGGTCTCCATAAGGTCTGGTGATCTGAAGACCCAATTTGTCCATAATAATCTTAGGCATAACGTTATGGGAGGCTCCGGAGTCTAACATGCAATTATGTAGCAATTGATCATACACATTTAAAGTGATATAAAAGGGAGCAATGGTGTCTTTGGCTCCTTCAAAATGGGGACCAAAAGTGATGTTAGGTTTGTCATCTTCCAGGTTTAAAACATCAGACTGACTTTCTAGCTCAGAGACACCCATCACTTTGGTAATCTGCTTCCGATAAACGGGGTTTTTTGCTAATTCTACCAAAGGGATTAGTATCTTAATTTTATTTATTTCGTTTTCAAAAATGAAAGCTCCGCTCACCTTGTTTGTTTCTTTGGTTGAGACTTATGAATCCTTCCTTTCTGATTTATTCATCTGGACTGCTTTATTACTCATGGTCCTGGTTGAAGACGTAATTTTATTTATTGTTTTGGTTCCTTGTGCTTGGGTTTCAACTTTTTCCACTTCGGGCTCTTGTGTGCTTACCGCTTTCATTTTGTGGCTGGGTAATAAGGTCTCTTCCGAAGTAGGCTCATAAGATTGACCTCTTTGGAGTATTTTTTTGGGTTGAGTAGTTGGGGTGGTCTTACTCTTAGATCTTAAGTTGTACTTAGGTTGAAACTCAGCCATTATCATCTCAGTTTCTTGTTGAGATTTAAAAGGGTTAGTATGATCACTTTCTTCTCCCTTATTCGACGATGGTTGAGTGCTTAGAGATTTCTTGTAATCTTATCGAGTAAGATATGGTTTTGTGCAGGCATCACTGAAGTTCATGACATCATTATCCGAATCTCCGAAGTCTTGAAAATCGTTCACTCCTATAAAATTTTCGTTCTTTAAGGGAGCTTGTATTTTTTGATCTTCGTTTTTTATTTGTCTTTGCTAGTTTGGGGGTTGGGGTTCCTCTTGAAATCCTTTTTGGGGAAAGAGTTAGCTTTGGCCTGTTCGAGCTCCATTCTGGATATTTTATTAGACAGTTCTTTAATTACTCTGGTCATATCATCTACCCTATCATCTGCAGATCTATTGGACCCTGACGGACCCGCTTGTTCTCTAAAGCGTTTGGTTTCTCAGTATCCAATTTCTAATTTAGATTTAAGCTTACCCGAAGCCATCATATTAGACTCTATTTCTACCGCATCGTCCTGCATTCGGTTTAGGGTGGCTCCCCTTCTTTCTCGCAAAAGGAGTGCAAAATCCGGTTCGAAAGCTTCGGAAAAAGTTACTTTGGCCGTGGGTTGGGATGGTTTAACCTCGGCTGGGATGTTATTATACAATTTGTTGAATTTTTGAATAAATTCCATGATTGTTTCTGAATTCCTTTTTCTTAAAGACCCAAATTCGGTTAAATAATATAGATGGTCTTTTCTCTCGCCCCATTGTCTGAGGAAAGCATCTTCCAAAGCGTCATAAGACAAGATAGATGCTGCAGGTAGGCTCTGAAACCAAGTTTGGACCTGGCCTTTGAAGGTTTGGACAAGAAGTCTCGAAAATACGTCCTCATGTTCGATACCCAGGATATCAGTGAATTGATCGAATAAATTAATATGTTCGGCCGCGGTCAGATCCCCTTCCCCGGTGAACTTCAGTAAAAAATTTATGTAATTTTCGGGAAGGTCGTGTAGAGGGACGGGAAATACTAAGGGAGCATATCTGGCTGCAACTTTCGCAAAAACTCTAGGAGGGGGGGGGCAGGCCCTTGGCCTCAAGCTCCTCCTAGAGGGGCTCCTCCCCCTCCTCCTCCGATAAACCCTCCACCTCCTCCTATAAACCCTCCACCTCCTCTTCCGGCAGCTGCCATCATTATTTTTGGAAAGTTGTAAAGGGGATTTCGGAAAATTAAAAGTGAATCTTTATTTTCTTCATGAAGAGGAAAATCCGACGAGGAAAGGTAAGGAACGCGAGGACTCGGTTCCTCGGATTTGCAAGAGACGAAATCAGGAGAACCGACTGGTGTGGAAACCGAGTGTGTAACACACTCTTCAGAATTTGGTGAAGTCAAGAAATTCAACTGAAGGAAAGATGGTATGTCAAAAGCTGACGAACTTTCAAGAGGGCCCTTTCCTTTGTGTACTAAGGGGATTGTCGGATGAATCTCACTCCTAACTTCGAAGCAGTTTGGCGCTGAAACTTTAGAATCAAAGAGAGGACTGAGCGAAGTTGAGGGTTCAAAAGAACTCTTAGTCTTCAGTTGTGGGGTTTTAAGTTTGTAAACTGCAGCGGTTGGCTTAAGAGAGCCTCTCGCCTTTAGAATCTTCTCGGGATCGGTAACGGGCATAATCTTCTTACCATCCAGGTTTTTGTCTGGTATTCCTTCGACCGGATGCCAGTTTATTATTTGTGGAGTCACCAAGTGAAAGATTAGGAAGCCTTAGAAGGTGTGTACTATTTGTTCACTATCAAAAGGTAACACTTTCAACGAAAAACAAATGTCATTTTCCTAGGGAAAAATATTTCGTAACTTCAATTCCCGGCAACGGCGCCAGGAAGATGTTGTTCCAGAGTCTGTACTTAAGGCTTAGAAGTACAACGTCTAGGCATCCGAAAGTGGGTAAAAGGTGGAGAAGCGAGAAACGTAAACCTTCGGCAAAGGAAACTAGGGAAGATTTATACGTTGGCGTTGTCTACCTTCCAACTGTTCCTGGATAGTTATATCTTGTTCAATGGCTGCCCATGAACATTCTAGTTTGACCCGGTTAGTAGATGTTTTAAGAATAGTAACGAAAAGGTTTAAGGAAATGTGCGTTTGGTTTGATAATCTGGTTTCGATGTTGGGCTGTGTTGGTACAAGGACAATCATGGAGGAACAGTAAAAGTAGGAAAAATTTCAGAGAGAGATTAAGTGCTGTCTCAATTTGGTCATATAAAAGAGAATTTACGGTTTCAGGAATAAAATAGGGATACAAATCAAAGGCTCTTTCCCATAACTGAGTTATATCTTAATAAAATGTATGAGGTGGGAGAAAAAAATTTAGCTGTCTATGATGTAAGGCTCCTACCAAGGGAGAATCTCACGTATAAACAGAAGAGGAAAACTATAAAGAAATAACTCGATGTAGCATAGAATATGTGTAGAATTCTGAAAGTGTAGACTGGTCTTACACCCGCTGATAGCTAGTATAGAGGAAAAACAATAAACAATTACAGAAAACCAAAATTCATTCTATAGTAGTGGTCGTACTAAATTATAACGAAGCACATTAGTTAGGAATATGAAATGAAACGAAATATGAGATACAAGAAAACAAACTCATAACACAGTCATGACGGAATTGAGAATCTTCAGATTTGCTTTGTATTAACTCTCAAAATGTAAAAAACTCTGTTACAATCGACACAAAAAGGTCCAGCCTTTTTCATTTCTTTCTATGGTATATTTATACAATTTTACAAATAAGATAGAATCTCAATAGTCACAAAATTTCGGTTATGACAGGGAGGAGAGAAATCGCTCCATTTCTTCTTCTCTATCTTCACTTGATGCCAGACGTTTGTCCTCGCGCGTGCTCGGTACAGGTGAAACATCTTTTAACCAGCTGAGATATTATTCACGATGGTTCTGCTTGACAACTGGATTCAAAGAAGTAACATTCTCGGGCTAACTGTTGCAGCCTATCTTCCAACTGTCTGTTTATGATGTCGATGGCGCATAATTGCACGCTTGGTCTAATCATGCATTTGTCTATTTGGACTATGTCCACCATAGTCACTTGGGAAATCTCGGCCGAATCTCTTTCCTCTCTTTCCTTCAGATCAAGCGAGGTTTTTGCCATATCCATTTGCATCAACGCCTCGGCATTACCTCCGCTATCAACGCCTAGTAGATCGTCGTCTATAGAACTAAAAGCCTCTTCTAAGGAATTTATTATCTTTTTGGCTTGTTGCTTTCCTTTGGCGATGTTGTGCTCCCATTCTTTTAATAGAATGTTTCCTCTGGTTTGTTCTGAAATGGTGAACCGGGGAGTACTTCCCGAACCCCTATTGTTTGTGGTTATCACAACCTCTTGGAAGGCAACCCGAGCTGCTCCAGCTTCCCTCTCTCTAGCAGATAAATTCTCTAAAACCTGGTTGACTAGCAAAGAGTTGTCCCAGATTGCTTCTACCTTGGTGAGCAAATTTCGTTGTGCCGCAGAGACTTTTATCTGAATCTCAATCGCCTGGGATTTGAACATCCCGATGTTTATCATTCTGTTCTTGACGATCTCCACCCTAGCCTGTAGTTGTTCGATCAAATCCCTTTGCTGGCTTGCTTGCATCTGACCATCTTGGACCACCAGCTGTGCTTGCTCGAGCTTAGTTTTGAGCAGCTCTATCTCATTTTTATCGGCCAACCTGGCCTTCTCTATTCCTATGCTCGCCTGGTCTTTAGCAGTTTCTATTGCTGTGGCCAATCTGGCTTCAAGGGTCCTAATGAGATGATTTTTTCGTTTAAGCTGGTTTTTTAAGAGCCCAACTGAAAATTGATTCACCGAGGCATATGCTCCTAATGTCCCTGCTATTTCGGTCCCAAATTGTTCATTCTTCTTGTCTTTTCCATCAGTTTTAACTTTATATTTCTTGGCAGTTGACTCTCCTTCTTGATAAAATTCCCTTTTGACTATTGCCTTTCTCTTCTTATCGAAGAAAAACTCATTCGGAGGGAGTTCTTATACCCTTATAGGCCTCAACTCTTCATTGAAGATCCATCCTACCTCAATATTTCCCTGAGTTGACTAGAAGGGAGTAACTGATGTGATAGGTTCTCCGATCTGCTTCATTGATTTTCCCAGGGTAGTGATCAGACTCTTCTTCTTCGGCGGGTCAGGAGTCTTTATCTCTGCTTTAGGACTCTTAGTTTTCTCTCCCTCGTCCTAGTGTTTTCCTTGATCGAGAGTTGCATCCTTAGAGCCTTCGACATCTTTCTATTTTTCCTCCAACGTACTCGGACCCTCACCTCATAACACTGCGGGAAGACAGCTATGTCGATGTTCCTGGAACTTCATAACATCGACTCTTTATTCGGGTGCTAAAGTTTGTATCCGAGCCAGAATCTCGGCATAGGACCTTGCGCCTCAGAAAATGTCATCCGAGGGTGAATTCCCGTGCTCAAATCTCTTGAGCCCGCAACTGGATAAACGATTTCTCACGACCCTCTGCGGATCATGTTTCTTGTATTCAATGGAGACCAAATTTAGGTCTTCCAGGGCCGTTGCCTCAGCTTTGGCATGCTTGAAATCTAATAAAGAATAAGAATTCAAATGAACAGGAAAAGGTGGCCATACCTTCTTCGAGTATCGATTAATCTCTTTTCTTATACCACCAATTATTGTTTTCCTAGCGACCTCACGACAAGCCAACTTGTCGGGAATGAACAATGGAAATGCATGCGGGGGGACCGAAGCCCCAAAAACTCGGAGGTATGAAAATTCTGCTTCCATATACCAGTCTGCTATGCTGCTCAGATTCGTTACTATGCTGTCCGAGATCCGGGGTGGCGGGTGACCAAAAATGGTGACATGCAGGGGCACCATCACCCAGTTAAAGATTTCATACACAAAATTTTCCCCTTTGTTTTCTTATAATTTTGCATGATAAACGTGTATGGGTTCATCTTCTGCTAGAGTCCAACTCCAGCTCATTAAGGGAAATGGTGTCAAAAAACAAACTGCGTCCATGATGTATGCAGACATGAAGAATGAAGACGCCTTCCCATTCTCTTTCTACGCCAGTGTTTCAGGATTGATCCGTAAGTGTGGACACAAACCGATCTCCCTAGATCCACCTGGATCTAGAACAAATCAAGAAAAAATATGACACTTTCCTTAAGTTTAAGTATTGAATTTACTAACTAAAGAGAGATGAGTGACATACCATTTAAATGTCACTTCCTTTCTCCATCGCCATTCTAATTCTGTTCCAACGCTCATACAATGATGATCCTGCAAAAGAACACAACCAACAAAAATGATAGCAATAGCATAAACTCAATATAAACCTATGTATGTGATCAAGGAATCATACAATAAAACACAACAAGATTTATAGGAAAGAATCATATTATTGTATCATATTAAATGTGAAAGAGAGATTACAACCATTGCCTTGATGTCGTAAGGTCCCTTCCAGCTGTCCTTCGTTCCCCACACACTTCTTGCTCCAAGATTTCTGAGACAATGGATCTGATAGCTACTCACAATCTATCTTGACAAAGCAAATCTCAAAGCCACTCTAACCAAATCAAAGCTAACAAGCTCAAGAATCAACAAAGCTAACCCAAGCTCAAGCTAACTTTCTCCATGAGAACTCCTCTCCTTTTATAAGTTGAAGAGGATAAGGTGAGGAGGTTAGGATGATCCCACTAAATCATGAAAGAGAGTAAGATCCAAACCATTCGGAAGCCACCTCACCATAGAAGTTTCTCCTTCTAGAAGATTCAAGAAAACGCTCTGTTTCCCCACGTGCTGGAATTCTCGCACCCTAGCTATAGAGAAACCTGCGAGGTGTTCGCACCGTGGCTATAGTGAAACCTGCGAGAATGGGTCATTCTCACACCCTACCTATATAGAAACCTGCGAACTTCCCTTTTTATAAGGTTTTTACATAGGAAAAAGCAACTTCTTTTCTTAGGAGAACTTCTTCTCCTTTCTTTCTTTAGGAATTCAGGTCACTGACCCCTCTGAAGGCAACAGATAGGTTTACATCATTAACGATCATAGGGATGAAGAAAATAATGTGTAATAGAGAGCCCCCCAAAGTATGAATCTAGAATAGAGTGATAGCTGAAATACTTTGTCGAGTGTGTGTAGGGAAAAAGGAACAGTCGGTCGGAAACCTGCCAACAAACAAGGAAATACAGTACAATAATACATCATCACTGAGGTAGGCATTCCCATACTCAGAATACAAATGACTCAAAGAATAAATGTCGACATGCGAAGATCCATGTCAACTAAGACAGGTCATGGCCACCAAACATACACTGTGGATCCATGCCAATATGACTCAAATCTGAACATAGCCACCAAAAATACATTGTGGATCTATGTGTTAAAGACTCAAATTTGAACATAGCCACCAGACATACAATGTGGAT